>ML840382.1:39745-67604 GCA_009831015.1 Picea engelmannii | reverse complement strand
ATCCTAGGCTATAATATAGACATTGGAAATCATTGAAGGGTTCGAAGAATTGTAATGAGACTCATATTTTTGAAATTGTGAAGTTACAAATCCATCTCTGGATTTTGTGTATCGGACATAAGAATTTTTTGTCAATAGAAATCAGTTCCTTTCCCATTATATTATTTCTATATTACTCTAATTCTACTTTCATTTGAATGATTCACTTGATTTATTGTATCTGTATTGCAATGAAGGTTTTGTTGTGATTTTGTTATAATTTTATCATAGTTTATATTTTGATTAAAATAACTTCTTATGTCAAAAGGTTTTCCTCACTAGTATTTCCTGATGTGAGTTGTAGACATTTTCATTTCTCACTAAAGTCTTCCATATATCCATCTTAATCTTTAAACTCTGATCCAAGTTAGCCAAGACCTCATTTGTTGATGCATTTTATCTGGAACTTTATGTGATTTACGTTGTTTTGACTTAGTTTTGATCCATTTGACATCTTAAAAGCTTACCTTAAAATGTATTGATGGGTGTTGATCTTACACTTTAGCAATCAAAGTGTGAATTTCAGTGATAACATTATTGGCATTGTTGTTGGGGAAGGGATTGAAAAAATTTCCCTGGGATTGAACAAGAAAGAAAATACTGATTCTGAGAGTGCATAGTGATTAGTAAATTGAAGACTGCATATTGCACTTGGTGACTCCATTGTTTCAGTTGTGGCTCATAAAGGTAGACACATGAGGTCTACTCCACATTTACCTCTAACTACACCTCAACATGACCTAGAGAAGATAATAAAGAAAGGAAAAGCTTCTCAAGAAGTCTTTTCAACTATGGTTTCAGGTACTACTGGAAACTTTCCTTATTCTACTTTTCAAACAACACTAGCTATATCTAGTGTTCCTCCTTTACCTTTTGTTGAAACTCCTGAAAAGTTAAATCTTGGAGATTTTTCTGTAGAGTATTCCTCTTTTTCCCCGCAGTTGAAAGAAGAAATATTTGAAGATTTTGAAGTTCTTTCATCATCTGATGTTGTAAATTGGTTTAGTCTTGAGAATCTAGAGGATTTTCCTACCCTAGGTTATCCTTCTCCTCTTTATTTTAAATTTTTTGTGACCAAATAAGAAGGAGCCTTAGTTCCCTTGGATTTTTCACCATCCACTTCCAAGACTCAGCCTCTTTTTGTTAAAACTGAAACTTCTCCCTCCTATACTCTTCCTTCTCCTAACATACCCATCATATAGACTGTAGTTGTACCAATCAAGTCTCCCCCTAGTTCTCCTAGACTTTATAATATTCCTCTTCATAATCAAATGGAAGGTGCAAACCCTCCTAGAAATAGGATGGATGCCATAGTGGATGCTAGGTATGATCCTGTAGTGTTGCCTCATCCTATGAATTCTCTCCTAGTAGGAAACTATCTTAAGTTTATTCCCAAGTTCACAGGAGAAGAGGAAATAACTACAGAGGATCATCTTGCAACTTTTTATAGCTATGTTGATAATCTAAACATTGAGAATGAGGATGTATGGATGAGATTTTTTGTACAAAGCCTTGATGGTGAATCTAGAAAATGGTTTAGGGGTTTACCTCTTGGATGAATTATTAGGATTGAAGCCCTTGATGATGTATTTCTAAGGCATTGGATTGATAAGAAAGTTTTTTTGTATTATATTACAGAGTTTGGGTCACTCAAGAGAAAAGAATGGGAATCAATTTCAGATTTTTCCAAAAGGTTTAGTAAAATGTACAATAAAATCCCTACAGAGATCAAACCTATTGAAACCTCTACAAAAATAACTTATGCTAGTGCCTTTGATCTTGAATTTTGCCTCTTGTTGAGAGAGAAAATATCTACGTCATTATCTCATATGCAAGATTCATCCTTGGAGGTGGAATCAAACATATTGGAAGATGATAAGCTAAGAGGAAAATCTGATAGAGAGAGGAGAAAACAAAAAGATGAAGCTTCAACTTCTAAGTCTTCTGGTGTCAACCCTCAGGTGCTTGAATTAACTAAATTGGTTAAATCACTTTTTGCAGAGATGGAAAAAATGAAACTTGTGGGAAGACAAACTAATAGAAGCACACAAGATATTGGAAATAGGGGTAATTTCAGAGGACAAAATAATGATCCTCAGATCCTTCAAAGATATCAGAGGAATAGAGATGACCAAAAGGTTCAGACCCCTCTTCAAAATAACATGGTTGATGATGAAGAAGGAGAAGATGAAGGAATAGATCAAGAAATTCATTGTCTAGGTGACACCTCTACCTCCCCTCATTTAACTCAGTCTGCTTATGAAGAGTCCCTTATGAACAATCAGCTAAATGAATTGAGTAAAGGAGAGAAAAAAAATAAAAATCAAAAGAACTTGAGGTCAAAACAAAAGGAAGGAAAGCCTAGTACATCCATTCAGCCTAAGAAATCAGAAAATTATGCTAAAATAGTGACTACAACCAGCAAAGAAAATGAGGAACAAAATAATCAAACTATGATTAAGGCCCCTATTCTAGAAATTAAAGAGATCCTGAAATCTCCTTCTTCTTTCATCTTTGAAAAAGAAATACAAAATATTAAAATTCCAGTCCCATTTTCAGATTTGATAAAAAATGAAGAATTTAAGACGTACATTTCCAAAATTTTGCAGCCTGAGCCTACTTCCCACTCAACAGACTCAGTGAATTTACAATATGAGAAACCAAAAGTCATATTGGGGCCTTTGGTAGAAGATAGGGATGAATTATCTCCTCCCTTTTATACCTCATTGAATATTCATGATAAAATTTTGCATAATTGCTTGATGGACTCAGGTGCATCTCATAACTTAATGCCTAAAACGGTCATTGATGATCTAGGTCTTGGAATTACTAAAACATATCATGATATATACTCTTTTGACTCCAGGAAGTTGAAATTCCTTGGAGTGATTAAATACCTGGTTGTTACCCTGTTTCAACTTCCCATGCAGAGTGTAGTCATGTATATTGTAGTGGTCGATGTTCCCCCTAAGTTCAGGATGTTATTGTCAAGGTATTGGATTAAAATATTGGGGGGGGGGATTGAATATGGATCTCTCATATGCCACTATTCCTGTGTTTGGAGGTAAGAGTACACCCGGAGTGGACCCATATTCGTCATTGGGAGTTAACTGACTAGTTCTATTTTAGAATTTATAATCTTATACCATAACTATTATGCATGCATTCCTATTTATATGATGTCATTTCCTATATGAGTGAAGATCACTCACTCATTGATAAGATCATAATATGCATTGATTCTCATTCTTCATTGTGTATCTCTCTTCCTTTTCTTTATAAGCTTTGTTTGTGTATTCTTTAGCTAGGTCTCATGTGCAAGTTTCCATGAAACACTAACATGGTATCAGAGTCGACCTGCTTGGAGAAACTAAGAAAAGATAGAGAAGAGAGAAAGAGTCTTGGAGAAAACCTATTTTTTTCCATCGTCGTGGCCTATCCCTGTCGAAAGGTGTGATGATTAAAATCGTCGCGGCCTATCCCTATCGAAGGGTGTGACGCAACCTATACACAACCAAGGTACGACGTTGTCACACCGTGTTATTCATATGGGGTGCGATGATTCAATTTTTGACAATCCTCACACTGTTTTCTTCACTAGGGTGTGACGATTCAACATCATCTCACTTTACCCTTCTCTAGGGTGCGACAATTCAACAACCCTCCAAAAATTGGTTTTCCACAGTAAAATTACGATATCGCGAAATCTGTGATCTGGGTCGGGCTGAAATTTTTACCAGAGACATATAACATAGGGATGCTCATGCTCACCAAAAATATCCAAAACCAACATCATATTTTAGAAGATATATCAGTTTTACCATATCTATAGTTGTCATAGCACTGTCAATCATATCTCAAAATCCATGATCTGTATTTTCAAGATGTTTTCAGGATAAATAGCAGGGATGGAGATGATGCAAATTATTCAATCAATTTTGGTGATAATAATCACACCGTACAACTATTTTTAATGGAATCCAAAGGCCTCATTCCAACTCAAAGGAAAATTACTGTATAATTTGATGATGGCGATAGAAACATAACCTACATCAGCGCTTGAGAAGACCAAATGGGAGAACCATAAGGATGAGGCCACATGAATAATTCTTGAGTTAATCTCCACTGATTTATGGTTTCATGTTTCCTCATGCAAGACTCCAAATGAGATATGGACTACCTTGGAAGGACTCTTTGGAAAGGAGGATGAGATGCGAGGTCATATGCTTGAGGTAGAGTTGAATACCTTAGACCCTAAAACTTTTGATAATATACATGATTTCTTTACTAAATTTAAATATTTGATATTGAGCTTGGGTGAATGTGGTATTGACAATTATAAACAAGAGAAACAACTTATTCTAACAATCTCGGCCGAGATAGGACCAGAATACACTATATATGTCTCCAATTTCCATTCTGGCAGATGTATTTTTGGAACAAATTGGAAAATGCCTACGTTGGCTCAGTTCATTGAGTATCTCACACAAGAGTAGAAAAAACTCATACATATTGGCCTCATGAAAGATCCCAAATAAAATTCACTCACCATGCATGATGGAAAAGGATCATCCAAAAAAAATGAGGAGGGATATTCCAAAGCCTTTAACAATTCTTCAGGTTCCAAAGACTCTTCAAATTCGAAGAAGAAGAAGAAGAAGGGAAAGTAGTGCAATTACTGCAATAAACCAAATCATGAAGAGTCCACATGCATGAAGAAACAGATCGATCTTATGGCACAGGAACTTTAGCAGAACAACCTTGGAGAATTCATTCCAAAGGGAGTCAAGAAGCAGAAGGAAGAAGATCATGCTCCTAAGAAAGGTAATCATCATGCTCTTCTTGAAATTAATTCCTCATTTGATTCATGGATTATAGATTCTGGTGCATCCCATCATATGGAAACGAAAGAGGAAGTTTTCTCTTCTTTGAGCCCATGCTCAAGACCCCCTATTCTCATGGGGGGTGATACTCCAATAGAAGTAGCAGGACAAGGGAGAGTGGAACTCCACAATCGAAGCTCTGAGAATGTTTTACATGTTCCAAAGTTTTCTATGAATCTTCTCTTTGTTTATCAGATCACTCAGAAAGGTAAAAAGTTTGAATTTACATCAGACTAAGTTCCAGTAATTGACATGCATGGCAATTCCATCATTGTAATTGGTGAGATGGATCACAAGTCAAGGTTGTATAAATTCACTAAGTTTTCTGGAGATTACTCCTCTATTATACTTACATATAAGGAGAGTACTTTGCATGCACCTCCAATGCAACATGCATATACTCTTGTTCTTCCATCAGTTTCAAATACCAGAGATGATTCCATACACTTGAATTATATACATGGAAATAAACAGGTAATACAACCAAATAAGAAGCTAGTGTCGAAGATTGAGCAGATACCCAAGAAGGCATATACCAGACTTCAGGCAGCAAGAAACCTTGCAAGGAATCCATTGAATTTGAGGATTACTCGATCTCAGCATGAGGAGCCTTCTCATGTACTTTCAACTTCAGAACCTGCGATCCCCATGCATGTCTATATGGTTCAATCCACTGATATGCAGAACAAAAATAAGGTTGTGGGCAATCCATTATGGAAATCAGCCATGCAGAAGGACCATGACTCTCTCCTAGATAATCAGACTTGGAATTTGGTTCCACTTCCACTAGAAATGAATATTTTCAGGTGAAGATGGGTCCACAGGATCAAGAGGTACAAGGCCAGACAGGTTGCCAAAGGACTTCATCAAATCCATAAATATTTCTACATCTTCATGAAGAATTTCATTGAGAAGAAGTTTCAGACTTTGTGGGATTGTCTTGCAGTGAAGAACATAGTTGCCTAGTTGCTGCCATTTTCTTCTTTTGATACATTGTCTTTTGAAGGGGGGTTTTGTTCCCATGTGGTTTTCCCTCTTTCCTCATTTTTATTCAGTGTTCATTAGTTGCCTTGTACATGAGTACCTAAAATGGCCTAGTAGCTGGGACTCATTTTTTACTCCATAGTGATGTTCAGGGGGGGTGTTGGAGAAATTTCTATTTTCGGCACACTAGTTCAGTGCGAGTAACACTAGTTCATTGGGAGTTAATTGAATAGTTCTATTTTAGAATTTTTAATCTTACACCATCACTATTATGCATGCCTTCCTAATTATAGGATTTCATTGCCTATATGAGTGAAGATCACTCACTCGTTGATTAGATCATAATATACAATGATTCTCATTCTTCATATTGTATCTCTTTTCCTTTTCTTGATAAGATTTGTTTGTGTATTCTTTAGCTAGGTATCCTGTGCAGGTTTCCATGAAACACTGACACACAAAAGGTTGTATAGAGAAGCACAACTAGCTTACATTATTAGTGATGAAGCTAATCCCACAAACCATCATATTTATGCAGTTGACACTAATTTGGGATCCAATATTCTGCAATTTACTGATGTTCCACAGACACCCTTGGAAATTAAAAAAAAAACTCTAACAATATGTGAGACACCTACTCAAGCTACCCAAGTTTGGAAGATGTATTTTGATGGGGCCTCTTCTAAAGAATGTGTTGGGTCTAGAAATGTTTTTATTTCTACTTCTCAAGAAGTCATATCCTTGTCTTACAAGTTGGAGTTTTAAACTAAAAATAATGTTGTAGAGTATGAGGCTCTAGTTTTGGGGCTGAGGGAAGCTAAAGATATGAAAATTGAGGAGTTATCTGTTTTTGGAGATGCATAATTGATTGTGCATCAGGTAAGAAATATGTATCAAGCAATGCATCCAAGGTTGAGGACTTATATAAATGAGGTATGGGATCTTATCGACAATTGTTTCCTAGATTTTAACATCTCATTTGTTCCTAGAGAAGAGAATGTTATGGTTGATTCTTTGGTTGTTTCTTCTAGTAATTTCAAAATTCCATTACCCCCAAAACTAAAGTTTGTTGTAGAAGTGAAGTATAGGCCCTTTATACCTGAGAATGTCAAACATTGGAAGGTTTTTGAGGATGATATTGAGACTAAGAGATTTCTGGAAATAATGGAAGAGTTTTCTGCTCTTCACATTGATCAAGATCAATATACTAAGAAAAACCCTCATGCTGACATATTCCTGAACAAAATTGCAAACCACAATATTGTCCAATTTCCTAGTAACCATATTCCCAAAGGATTGGTCCCTTTGGAGAGACTTTGATAGAAACGATGTGGCTTTGAATGTTAAGGTCTGAAATTAATAAGTTGATGTGATAGAATGCAATCTAGGTACTAAAAATAATCCCAAGAATGTCAAGTTGTCTAGAAGTCTATCAGAGGAACATAGATCCGAATATGTGAAATTATTAAAAGAGTTTGTTGATGTATTTTCTTGGAAATATGAGGACCTACAAACTTATGATACAAGAATCATTGAACACAAAATTCCTTTGAAATTTGATACCAAACCACTTAGGTGGAAACTAAGACAGATTAACCCCATGTTTTTGCCTATTATGGAAAACGAAGTCAAAATTTGCTTGATTCTAAGATCATCATACCTTTGAGGTACTTTGAGTGGGTGGATAATCTAGTTCCTCAGAGGAAAAGGAATGGTGAAATCATACTTTGTGTTGATTTCAGAAATCTGAACAGGTGTTCTAAGAAAGATAATTATCCCTTTCCTAAGATGGAACATATTTTGCAAAGGGTGATTGGTTCAACAACGATTTATATGAATGATGGATTATCAGGCTACAATCAAATCTCTGTTTTACCTGAAGATGGAGAGAAAACAACTTTCACTACTCCTTGGGGCACAATCATGTATGCCAAGATGCATTTTTGTCTCATGAATGCAGGAGCAACCTTCCAGTGCACAATGGATATTTCCTTCATTGGAGAAAAAGACAAATTTGTGGTCATCTATATGGATGAAATTATAATGTTCTCAAAATATGATAAGGAGCATTATCATCATTTGAAGAAAGTTTTCCTGAATTGTAGAAATTTTTGGTTGTCACTAAATCCCAAGAAGTATTTGTGTGCTATGAAAGAAGGTAAGTTGTTGGGGCACATTGGCTCAATAGAGGGGCTAATAATTGACCCAATTAGAGTAGATTCCATCAAGACTCTGTCTCTCCTTGGGTCTAAGAAAGAGATTCAGTCTTTCCTGGGTAAAATAAACTTTTTGAGAAGATTCATTTCTAATTTTTCTAAATTGGTTAAGTTTATCATATCCATGCTAAGAAAGGGAAATGAGGTAAAGTGGACACTCTAAGCTCGAAATTATTTTGATCAAATCAAGAAATCACTGACTGAGGCACCTGTTATTATCAACCCCGACTATTCAAAATAATTTATGATATTTTCTTTTTCCTCAAATGACACATTGGTTGTTGTTCTTCTTCAGAAAAACATAGATGGTATGGAGCATCCCATTTATTTTTTCAGTAGGGCACTAAGGTATGTTGAGGTCAGGTATGATATTATGGAGAAGAAGGCTTATGATTTTTTTAAATCCCTCAAAGCCTTCAGGGTATATATTTTTCATTCCACAATTATTGCATATGTCCCATCAGCTTCACTCAAATTAATCTTAATCCATCCTGAAATAGATGGAAAGAGGAGTAAGTGGATTTCCAAAATTATGGAGTTTGACCTTGAAATGAAGCCTACTAAGTTGGTGAAAGGGAAATTATGCTAAGGTTGTGGCAGCTAGAAACAAAGAAAAATATGCACAAAACCCCCAGGCATTGGCTAAGAGCCCTACCCCAGAAGTTAAGGAGATTTTGAAATCTCCATCCTCTTTTATCTTTGAAAGTGAGATTCAAAAATTTAAAATCCATGTACCTTTTTTGGAGATGATTAAGAATGAGGAATTCAAAAGATATCTTTCTAAAAAATTTCATCTCGAGCCTTCCTCTAATTCCACATATTCATTCAACCTTCAAGATTAAAAACCATCTGTCATCCTGGGACCTTTGGTAGAGGATATAGATGACTCTTCCCTTCCTTTATACGCATCATTAAACATTCATGATAAAGTGATACACAATTTCTTGATGGACTCAGGGGCATCTCATAAACTCATGACTAAAAATTTCATGGATGAGCTTGGGTTGGAAATTAAAAAAATATACCATGACCTATAATCATTTGATTCCAGGAAGGTGAAGTGTCTTAGGGTTATTAAACACCTAGTTGTTACCCTATTCTAATTGTCAATGAAAAGTGTGTTCATGGATATTGTGGTGGCTAATGTCCCCCCTACGTTTGGGATTCTCTTGTCAATATATTGGATCAAAAGACTAGGGGTAACTTTGCAGATGGACCTTTCATATGCCACCATTCCTATGTTTGGGGGAGAACATAGAAGGCTTTATAGGGAGGCACAATGATCCTACATCATAAGTGATGAAGAAAATCCTACCAACCACCCTATTTTTGCACTTGATATTGATTTAGGATCCATTATTTTATAGCTCATTGATGCTCCTCAACCACCTATTGAAATCATAAAGAAGTCCATCACCTCTTGTGAAGAGCCTCCTCCTAATACATTTGTTTGGAATATGGTTTTTGATGGGGCCTCTTCTAAGGACGGTGTTGGTGCTAGGGTATTATTTATTTCTCCTACCCAAGACATCATATCTTTGTCCTACAAGCTTAGATTTGAAGCTACAAACAATGTGGAAAAATATGAGGCTCTTGTTTTGGGTTTGAAGGTTGCTAAATACATGAGGATTGAAGAGCTAGCAGTGTTTGGAGATGCTGAATTAATTGTTCATAATGTTAAAAATATGTATCAAGATAAACACCCCAGGTTAAGGACTTATAGAAATGAATTTTGGGATCTTGTTGATAGTTTCCTCTTAGATTTTAATATCTCATTTGTTCCAAGAGAGGATAACACTATGGATGATTCCTTGGTTGTTTCAGCAAGTAATTTCAGAGTTCCTCTACCCCCTAAACTCAAATATGATGTGGAAGTGAAGTATAGACCCTCTATACCTAACAATGTCAAACATTCGAAGGTTTTTGAGGATGATATTGACATAAAAATATTTCTTGAGACTGTGGATGAGTTTTTTGCCTTACATATTGATCAAGATTGTGATACTGAAAAAATCCCTCATGCTAATATTTTTCTGAATAAAATTGTTGGCCATCATATTGTTCAGTTTCCCAGTAACCATATTCCAAAAGGACTAGTCCCCTTGGAGAGATTGTTTTATAGAAATGATGTTGTTGTAAAGTTTAAAGGCTCAACTAAAAATGTTGAGGTGACTGAATGAAATTTAGGTATAGAGGAGGATCCAAAGTATGTTAAGTTGTCTAGCAACTTGTCAAAGGAGAAAAGGGATGAGTATGTTAATATTTTAAAGGAGTTTTCTGATATGTTTTCCTGGAAATATGAATATTTAAGAACATATGACACAAACATCATTGAACATAAGATCCCTTTGAAAGAGGAGGCCAATCCTTTTAGGCAGAAACTCAGACAAATAAATCCCATGTTGCTGCCTATTATGGAAAAAGAAGTGAAGAAGTTGTTAGATGCCAAAATCATCATTCCTTTGATATATTATGAGTGGGTGGCTAACTTGGTCCCTGTGAGGAAGAAAAATGGGGAAATTAGACTATGTGTTGATTTAAATAATTTTAATAGAAGATCCAAGAAAGATAATTACCCCTTTCCAAAGATGGAGCACATTTTTCAGAGAGTCACTGGTTCATCTAGGATGTCTATGATTGATGGATTTTCTAGATACAATCAGATCTTTGTCTTTCCTGAAGAGAGAGAGAAGACAACCTTTAATACTCCTTGGGGCACATTCATGTATGCTAAAATCCCTTTTGGATTGTTGAATGCAGGAGATACCTTTTAGTGAGCAATGGACATTGCGTTCATTGGGGAGAAGGACAAGTTTGTATTCATCTATCTAGATGGAATTATAGTGTTCTCAAAATATGATAAAGAGAATTATCATCATTTGAAAAAGGTCTTCCTGAAGTGTAGAAAGTTTGGTCTCTCTCTCAATCCTAAGAATTCTTTGTTTTCTATGAAGGAGGGTAAGTTATTGGGACAGATTGTATCAGAATAAGAGGTAAGAATTGATACAAGCAGAGTAGAGGCCATTCGGGCCTTATCTTTTCCTAGATCTAAGAAATAAGTTCAGTCTTTCTTGGGAAAAATCAATTTTCTAAGAAGTTTCATCTCTAACTTTGCTAAATTAGTGAAGTATATTGCAACCATGCTTAGGAATGGAAATGAGGTGAAATGGACTACTGAGGCTTGAGAATATTTTGATTAGATAAAAAATGACATGACTGAAGAACCTTTTCTCATCATCCCTAACTATTCCAAAGAGTTTATGATATTTTCCTTTGCCTCATTTGACACATTGGTTGTTGTTTTGTTGTAGAAAAATAAAGAGGGGTTAGAGAAGCCTATTTCCTTTTTCAGCAGAGCATTGAGGGATGCAGAAATGAGATATGATATCATGGAAAAGTAGGCTTATGCTTTGGTAAAATCCCTCAAGTATTTCAGAGTATATGTTATGCATTCAAAGATTGTTGCATATGTCCCTTCATCCTTAGTGAAAGAGATACTTATCCATCCTGACATAGATGGGAAGAGGAGAAAATGGATTGCTAAAATTTTGGAATTTGACCTTGAAATGAAGCCCACTAAACTAGTGAAAGGCCAAGGTATAGCTAGGCTATTGGCTGAATAAAATTTCAAAGATTTAGGGGTTAATTTCATGAACATAAACTTAGAAAATCAGAAAATTGAGTTTTCTAATAAAATATCTCATGTCAGCCCAAATTTGGTAGAATGCACTTGGTATAAAGACATCATATATTTTCTGCAAAAGTTACAGCCTCCTGATGGTTTGGACAAGAACAAGGTGAGATATTTGAATCTTAAAGAAATTAGATATTGTCTCATTGATCATGTCTTATAATGGAAATATCCTCTAGGAGTTCTATTGAGATGTTTAGATCCAAAGGAATCTCAAAAGGCCATGAATGACTTTCATGACAACTTATGTGGGGGGCATCATTTTTGGAGAACCACAACCTATAAGATCCTCAAAGATGGGTATTTATGGCCCAGCCTTTTTATTGATGTTTGTGAAAAGATTAGAGCTTGTGTCAAATGCCAAAAATTTTCTGGAAAGCAACAGCTCAAATCTTTGCCTTTGATGCCTGTGGTGGTTTCTAGACCTTTTCAACAGTGGGGTCTTGACTTCATTAGGGAAATATATCCATCTTCAAGTGGTCAACATAGGTGGATTTTGACTGCCACTGATTACTTTACCAAGTGGATAGAAGTCATTCCTACAAGGAATTCCTCCCACAAGGTAATCATTAGTTTTCTTTAGGATATCATGTCAAGATTTGTTTGTCAAAGAAGGGTTGTTACTGACAATGTTGCCTCCTTCAAAGATGAACCATTGATCAAGTTATGTGAACAGTATGGGATTACATTAGTCCATTCTACTCCTTACTACCCCCAAGGAAATGGTTTGGCAGATTCCTCTATCAAGAGCCTCATAAAGATCATCAAGAAATTTTTAGACGAAAATAAGAAAGCATGGGACTCAAAGCTAAAATTTACCTTATGGGATGATAGATATACAACAAAGAGGTCACTTGGTGTTTCCCCTTTTCATCTTGTGTATGGGGTTGAGGCTATCTTTCCTACTCACCTTGCCTTGCGTGTTGAAAAATTCCTCCAGGACTACCAAGGAGAACCTGATGACATGGTTAGGAGGATACAACAACTAGTAGAAGTACAATAGACTAGGGAGAAGTTGCTTGGAAAAGCACAGGACCATCAGTAGAATATCAAGCAATATTTTGACAAGAAGGTAAGCAAACAATATTTTCATATGGGAGATCTAGTGCTCAAGTGCAATGCACCCAAGAAAGACAAAGGAAAACATGGTAAATTTGAAGCCTTGTGGATTGGTTCGTTTAAGATTTCTAAGGTATTTTCAAATAACACTTATAAATTACAGAACTTGGAGGATTCCGAAGTTTTTGGTGGCCCTGTCAATGGGCACTTTCTGAAAAACTATTTTTCTTAAGCCATGATTGGCTTTCCATTCATTGTAAATATCACTTTTTCTTTTTATTTATGTTTGAATAAGTGACCCCATAGCCCTAGGATAAAACATTGAAGTTTCTTGTTATTGGTAGCTCACAGGGAGCATGTCATCCCATGTGGATTCAATGTTATCACAGAAAGTTGTCATGGGTCATATGTAGTTTTTCCCGGATGACCAAGTCCTTTATTTTCACAGGGAAAAACCTTGAGTGAAATACAAGGTTCAGAGAAGTACATTTTGGGATTGAAATACAAGAAAGAAAACATGCTCAATTTTCAACGATAGAGATCCCATGTGCAGTTCATATCAGAGGCTCTCATGCAGTCAGAGTTTCAAATTTTTGCAAGGATTAATGACTAGAAAGAAGCCCCGAAGTGTTGAAGTCCCGAAGTGATGAGATACTTCCATGTCAACTGGGAGAAAGTTACTTCAGGAGATATTCATGCTCACGTTCAAAAGCTCCCGAAGCTCGAAGTGCTGAAATGATGTGAGGCTACCACATTGCTTCAGGCCCTACCACTCCATGGGTGTTTTTCAACTCAACACATGGCTCTCATCCATCAGTAGTTGTGACGTCATATAACGTCAGGTCGCCATGTCACTGCGGGCCCATACCACTCTGGGATCTTTTCATGCTTCACAATCCAAAACTTCTGAAGCCCGAAGTGTCGAAGTGTCGAAGAAAGATGGTGCTCATCCATTAGTAGTTGTGATAGCACAATGATGTTAGGCCACCACGTCATATTCCAGAGATCTTACTCCAGGAGATATTCTTGCTCAACATTCAAAGCTCCCAAGTGCCAAAATTGGCTCCATCTCTATACATAGTTAAACGGATCTGGAGTTGGTAGATGGATAAATTTTAGTAGGGGTTCTAAATTAGTAGGATTACCCAGATCACAGATTGCAACAGATCACGAGCACACTTCATTGCAGGGACGTAACATGCTCGAACGTTAAAATTCTAAAGTGGTCTCACAATCGAAACCATGGTATAGTGAAAGAGGTACGTGGCAGTTGGTGGTGGATTGCGGGGGTTAGAGCGGTATGGTTCCAAAATTCCCTTGATAGCTTTTGCAATCACATGATGATGTAGGGTCCATGCGAGGGAAACGCGTTGAAACAAAAGCAGGGCTTTCCCAGATCATGGATTGCGACAAGATCAATGGCCACACTTCATTGTGGGGATGAAAAGTGCTCGAATGCTAAAATATTAGAGCAGTCTCGCATTAGAGACCATGGTATAACTAAAGAGGTACATGGAAGTTGGTGGTGGATTGTGGGGGTTGGAGCGGTGTGGATCCAAACCACCCTTGACAAATTTTCCAATCACGTGCTTATATAGGGTCCAATCCAAGAGCAGCACATGGAAACATAAACTGGGCGTTAAGCCAAATCATCAAAGGAGAATCACAAGGAGACAAAATTTTTCATCTCAAATCAGTTAATGAAAGAAGGATTGGTGGTTGAACAATCAAATACCCCCTTAAATGGAAGCATGGAGGGTCTGGCCGAGGAGACAAAAAACTGTCAACTCGAAGTACCACAGAGGGAATTTTTTCCTACAGGCCCGAACTGACCCGAGTTTCCTTTTGATAGAAGGAACAAGACAGGTGGAGATTCATAGGATAGGAAGGCCAACTCGAACTCGTAGCTGGTTTCTACTGTTTTCACTATAAATACATCAGATGAATGATATGAGAGGGTCATATGGTTGAGCAGAGCTCCCTTTTTGTAATATTTTGACTAATGCAGAGTTTTTCTCTGGTTATGTATGGGACTTGAGACATTTTCGTTAATAGAAGTCAGTTTAATTTCATCATCTCGTTTAATCTTACTCTGAAATTCTCATGATTGGATGTTCCATATGAGATGTTGTGGTTGTGTTATAATGGATGTTTGATTATAATGTTGGTATGAATGTTTTTCAATGTTTTAAACTTTAAGTTCAAGAAGTTATTGTGACTGAGTTTTTCTTCTCCTGGCTACTTAGAGGCCTGATGCTTATAACAGACCTATCCACTTTCCTCACCGAGTCTTCCTTATATTCACCTTTATCCTTAAACCACTGACTGAATTTAATCAAAACCTCATTTGGTTATGCATGCTAGCCTAGTTTTCTGTGTTAAAAAATTCTTATGTTGAGTTTTGTCCATTTGACCTTTCATCTCTAATTTACATTCACAAACCTTTTGATGGGTATTGAGCTTATGCTCTTGAAATCTGAGGGTGATTCTCAATGAAAACACTATGGAACTAAGGTTGTTTTTACTTCTCAACTTGCATTACCTGTGGAAAAGTTTTTGCAATATCAACAAGGAGAGCCATATGATATGATTAGGAGGATGCATTAGCTAGTGGATGTACAACAGTCCAGGGAGAAGCTACTTGATAAAGCACAAAGTCATCAGCAGAAGATCAAGAAAGATTTTGAAAAGAAGGTAAGGAAAGAATATTTATAGCTGGGAGACATGTTTCTCAAATGGGATGAAAAAAGGAAAGACAAGGGAAAACATGGTAAATTCGAAGCCTTGTTGATTGTTCCTTTCAATATTTCTAATTTTTTTCAAAATAACACTTATAAATTGCAGAACTTGGAAGACTCTGAACTTTTTGGTGGCCCAATTAATGGGCATTTTCTGAAGATATACTTTTCTTAAATCCATGAGTGGTTTTCCCTTCCATTGTAAATATAAGTTTTAGTTTTTTTTGTTTCTTTTGAATAATGACCCCATATCCCTTGGATAAGACACTGAAACGAATTGCTCTTGGCACCTCACAAGGAGCATGCCATCCCCTATGGAGCCAATGTTATCACATAGATTTTCAAGGGTCAAGAAAGTTTTTAGTTTTGATTAGTCATAGTTTTACTTTAGGTTATAGGTTTTATGTCCCTTTCCCATAGCCATTTTTCATTTTTTTTGTTATGAATAAGTTATGATTAGTTTGGATTTGGTCTGAAGATTCATTGAGTCACATATTTAAAAAATTCATCATCATCACCCTGACATGTCACTTTCTCCATGCTATACGTTGACCCATAATTTTGTCATTTTTCTTGTTAAAATGTCAAATCCAGTCTGATTTGTACACTGCCAACTCACTAGGAGAGTTCACAACGCTTTCAAAGGTACATCTTGCATTTATAGCCATCATTTCATGTAAGGGTCATGTCAATTGGAGATCTCCTACTTTTCAGGGCTGATTTTAAAATCAATATCTAGGCATTATTGTTATAAATGTTTTTAACCATTTTCTCCAAGTGTAAAAAAATCCTCCAACTCGGTGTTGTGAACTGGTGTTACATACTGGCACTGCGCACTTTGCTGCAAACTGGTTTCATAGGATAGTTAGAGGTTAGACCACCTATAGGCCTTCCTGTGCAAAGATGAAGGTATCAACATTTAGCTCTGGGCTACTAGGTAATATATGAACATTTCCACCTTTCTCTAAGGTCTGGAAAGGGGTTAATGGGCATTTCTCTTTGTGGCATTGCGAACTGATGATTGGCGTTGTGAACTATCTCACTAATCTATCAATAAGATACAGAACTCTCTCCTTGTGCTTTGTATATTATCCCTTGAAGCCATAAGCATCCATGGGATTAGGCTACCTTATCTATTAATCATTTGCATCTGCATCGCTTATCCCACACAAATTTTCCAAAACCCTTACCCTGGCACTGCGAACTTTGTGCAATCAACTAGTGTTGTGAACTCTTTGTTCCAACACCCTTTGAAAAAGCGTATTTTACAAATTCATCAGTTGTTCACACTCCTGTTTGATATAATTATGAATTCAACCCCACTGTTATCCAATTTGAGTCCTACTTAGAATAATTATCACTATAAGAAGTTTTTTTGGACTTTTTCTCATATTTTCCAGTGGTCATTTCCCCTGCTTCTCTGTTTTCACCCGTGGGTAATCATTCAATATTGTGATAAAGTCTTCCTAGATAGTACTAATGGATAATAAACAAAATATGGTTCACAAAGGAGGGGACATTGTGAGGACAAATCCTTATGATATGCAGTTTTTTTTTTAGTAACTCATGATTAGGGAGGTCTTCCAAAGAGGGATGCATTCATTTCTGTCATAAAATGCAGAGGGGGTACCCATAGGTGGCTAATGAATTTGCATTGAACTTTGATGGAATCAAAACCAAGGTTGGGATACTAGAATTTGAGGTACCTGAACTGACCATATCAACAACCACTGAGATACCTAGTACTGGGGAGAGATGGTTCAAGGCCATGACCCTGAATGTTTCATTTTCAAGGGAGTTTGTCAAACCAGAATACCAATAAAACAATTTGTTAAAGGGTGTGCCCGGAAACCATATGTTGGAGGGTTTTGATAAGATGTTGAAGGTTATTCAAAGATACTTTGCTTGTGAAGGGATATTTAACATGATCTATCAATACCATATAAGGCTACTACTACATTTCACAGGGGAAAATGCTATTAATATTCCTTTCTACTTGTTTAGAAGTGTTGGAAAAATGTTTGACAGGGTCCAGGATAAATCTAAGGAAGTTGATACAAGTGTTTTCCATTTAGGACTGATAAAGATGTTGGTGATGGACAAATTAAGAAATAAAAACATGGAATGGTAAGAATTCATTACTTCTTCACACTTTCAGCTAAACATTGCTCCTACCCCACAGTCTAAGGTACAAATCCCTCTTCACGTTGACAAGACTGTACATTTGGAGGTGAAAAAGATGAGGAAGGGCATTAGGAATGTTAAAAATGATAAAGAAAGAAAAGAACATGAAGAAGAAGGAGGACCTTCTCAGTCTCCACAAAGAGACGTTTCACCTTTTCCAGCTCCCATTACAGTAGAGACTCCTTCAACTAGAGCCATAGGTTTGAGAGGAAGAAATTTGTTGTTCTCTTCACCACCTACTGCAGACAAGGTCAGGGCTAGGAGGCTTATTACTAGAGCATCAAAAAAATAAGAAATCATTGTGAAGGAAGTTACAGTGGGAGCTCCCATCTAGAGAAAGGGTAAAAGTGTACCTATTAAGGAGCACATTGAGATTATAGAGATAACTACTCCTCCAGAAAATCCTACCTTTAAGAGTCTCAATAGACAGATTAAAGAGGCATGGATTGAAATTGATAAATTGAAAAGGGAGGAGTTGGTTGAAAAGGAGAATCTTAATGGACTCATGGAAATGTATCATGAAACTATCGAAAATATGAAATTTATAGTTAAAAGGTTTCGACCTCTCCACATACAACTTAGAAACCTATACAGTTAGAACATAGCATAGCAGAGTCATATCAGAAGGCTAAATATGGAGCTTCAACCTTTCAAAGAGGAGTTGGACAAGAAGAATCTAGATATGTTAGCTAAATATGAAACTAGGAGGAGCTCCAGAGTCATAAAATGAAGAATATGAGCACCTTGACTCATATCATTTTTTTTATAGTTTCCTGTTTTGTATTTAGAAAATTTGAAGAAAATAATGTTTGATAAGTCATGTTCAGTTGAGGATGTTTGTTGGCATCCAATTCACATTTCTACTGTCCTTATAAGCTGCCTACACCAATGCTTTGCAAACCTTAATTTTTCGTCGCAATTCTCAAATAAACGACACTTTTATTTTTGCGCTATTTACACACTTACCTTCGTTCTTGTTTTCACGACTGAAAGCGTGAAAACTTGGTCTTTCGAAGTCACATTAAAATCTTCACTGAATTGTCATTATCATTCTTGTCAATATGCCCATTGCGTTTACATTTCACTTATCATTATGCAGTTGGCAAAACCCTTTTGATCTGTACTCATTAATGCTTACCCCTATCCTTATTTCACTTCTGCTAGCATCGGGTAAGCCCGTGAGCCTTCTTCTCCTGTGTATGCTGCGTTCAAACCCTGGCTCGTTCACATCGCTCATCAGGTGCTCTTTTTCATGGCACCGGTGGTGCGAATTGAGCCAAACGGTAGTCAAGCCTTGTTATTGTTCGATAATGCCCGGAAAGATTTACAAGATAATGGTTGGCTCACGTTTGTACATAGGTTTGAGGGTTTTAATATATTTGTTGCATAGCAGTTCACCCTGAATTTTGATGGGTGTAGGGCCAAAATAGGTGACATTCAGCTTGAAATCAATGAAGAGTTCATCAGCTCTACCACAGGATTAGCAACCACGGGCCAGCGATGGTTTAAAAACTCTAAAGTTGAGGAGGTTCCATGGCCATTATTGTTCGTCTCACAGAAGGTCACATCCTGTGACAAAGGTATGCCTATTTCCACGCTTAAACCAAGGTGGCATGATATTTTGATAGTGTTTAAACAATTTGTGACCTGTGAGGATCGGTATGGACTGGTTTTTCTTTATCACCTTCGACTGTTAATGAATTTCATGGGTTATCCATTGAATATGCCATTTTATTTCCAGTGTAGTCTTTATAAAATGGCTAAGAGGTTTAAACGAGAGAAGGCGAATAGTAGCTTGTTTCACCATGGCCTGATCAGACTCATCGTCATTCATCATTTGAACCTCCACAGCGATAGTTGGCAATCTTTTCTCTCTCGGAATGGTTTTGTTGATTCAGATTCTGTCCAAGTTGATAAGTCTATGGTTAGTGAGACTAAGGTTGGGCCATCTGTGCCCTTTCATGCCCTTCTACCCTCTCCCAAACCCTCGGTCAGCCCTGATATTGACCTACTCGACGTTATAACAGACAAGGTTGAGGTTGTAAAAAATCTTGTGAGCAAGAAGGTCAAGGGTAACCCTACTGTTGACAGAAAAGGTAAAAAGAATGCTCGACTCATATCGAGACTTGCTCGGAATAAATCTAAACCTAGTGTTGATCAAAAACCCATAGTCCTCAGTGAAGAATCAGACCTTGATATCGAGCGCTTCCTGGCTAGTGAGTACCCTTATTCCCAAGTTCTGTGCTCTGAGCCACCCTATGATTTCGTTTCTATTTTGCGCCCTTGCCTAAAGAACAATCCTAGCTACCCTGGGATCAAGCTACCTAATGAAACCCTCGGCATTTTAAACAAACCCTCACCTGCAATTTTGAAGCCCGAGCAGTCGTCATGCAACCAATGTAATGTGTGGTTAGAACACTACTATACCAACGTTCCCTTATTACAGTCCAAAATCAAATCGTTGGAAAATCAAGTTACAGTATTGACAAGCCAAAGGGATAAGCTTCAAGCTAATGACAAAAAGCAGAAAACCACTGGTTCCATTGTTTTTAGGAATGTCGAATCGGCTACAGCCTTCGTCAATTCCAAACTGTCATGACCAAGTTGTCTGCTCATCATCCAAGTATGAATTTCGATATCAATTCCGTTCTATGAATTGCTAGGATTAATATAATGAATTGAGTTTGGTTTTCAAATAGCTCTGTCTATTGTTCAAAATGACTCTGTCATAGCCATATCAAAAATGGTTATGTTGTGGATCCTGTACATTGTTTTCATTTTGCTAAAATTAAATGAAGTTATGATTTGGTTACACGATTTGGTCGTGCCCAGTTTAGCAATTGATTGGTTTTCACTGGGTTTGATTCGTTTGTCTGTTGGTTTGAGTTAACGAAATCAGTGGTTTTTGCTTTCGCTTGGATTTTGTTTGTATCTAACCTGAACAGGAGGTTTTTACACTAAAATTAGAACACAATTATGTTTTGATTTAACATGATGTTGCTGTCATTGGATATCAACGGCTCGTATTTAGTTCTTTTGATTTGATTGTTGAGATGATTTCATTGAATTGGCTTGATAAATACGATGTAGTCTATTAAATTGGAAAAATGACTCTGTTTTGTCAACATTTTCGTTTGGATTTGGATTATATCTGACCTGTACAAAAGATCTCTTCGCTGAAATCATGGAACTGTGTTGATTCATAATGACTATGTTAAACTCAAACTGTTTGATTCGCTCTTGTTTTGATTGGATTGCTGCGTATCTTGAGTTAGCACCATTGTTTTTATGAGTTGGATTCATATCGAAAATACACTTGATGCTACTATGTTGATTTTAATTTTCAAAACTGAGGTTGTTAAACTCAGATCGACATATGTCATCTCTGTTGAATTCGTATGATAAAATTCGGTTAATAGTTCGTTTTGAAATGAATTCAAGTAATGATTTCGTTGAAAGTCAATCGATTTTGTCTGCCCCCAATTGACAATGACAAATGATTGGATGACTCTTACAGACCCTGTTATCAACCGATTAATTCCATTATGATTTCGTTTGTATACCAATTTTGATTTGATTCGCTAATAGCATGGATCGTTTGTTATGTTTAATATAGTGCGATCAATTTGAGAAAACGATCATGTTGATTTGGTTTGGATTCGAAGTGATCTTGTGGATAGTTGAAGCAACTATTTGTGATTTCAATTGATTATGAAAACAATTTTATTACTGATCGGTTATCCAATACAATGTTGTTTACCCGAATTGGTTATAACGAATTAAACAGAGTGTAGCTATCTAGGTTATTATTTGATTTAGTTTGCTTAATTTGCATACAAGTGTCGATTTGAATGAGGCTTTTAGCAATCAAATATCTTTTGATAGTTTGAATGTATTTTCTAATATTCGAATTGATTTTAATACGATTCTGTGTTTGATTTAGATCAGCTACAAAATCGCAAGATTCTGTAGCTAGTCTTTAGAATTAGATTTGTATCATTTTCATCAACAAAATATCCTCTTAACTTGTCCTTTTTTTTACCTCTTTCAGGGACATTCAAATTGCATTGGACATGCTATGGCAGTCTAGGAGATATTTATGTGATATAGTTTTATTTTTAAGTTGCTAGTTTAAGTTAGAGATAGGAACTTGGGATATCATCCCAGATTTTCTGTAAACAGTTTTGATAACTTCCACAGGGATGTTTTACCTTGTAGGAGGTCTTTAAATACTTATTATTTTTTGTAATAAGGGGCATCCTCACTTGTGGGAGAACTAGGCTATGGATTATTGATACAAACTGAGACGAGAGTTGATGTCTTGTAACAGCTTTCGCTTTCAATATATCAAACTTTTGTTTCAAGTTTATGCATATCAGTTTGTTGTTGATTATAGACTACTTTAGCTATCATAATCTATTGCAGGATGATATGATTTGATTAATGTGTTATCCATATCTGATCTCTTTCATTATTTAAAAATACAACAATTACTTTGTTTCAGTTAATGAATCACATATTTCTCTTCTTCGTTAATTGAATCATTTTGTATAGATCTTTGCATACAGATTTATCTAACTGTGAAGATTTATAAATCATAAGATTGTTGTAAATTTGTATGTCTTGTTTGTCCCATAATTTTATTTGAAGAGCACAACTGCTTCTAGTTTATGAGAAGCTCGTGGATAATTCGGTGCGGTTTTCCTCTCTCTGATCAGCTAAGACAATCATTACATACAGGACAAACCTGGAGCGTTTCTTCAGGTCAGTTTGTTATTTATTTGGTAGTTAATTTGTTAGTATAATTTAAGTAGTTTAGTTAGATATATGTGTAGTTTAGATTTGTAGTTAGAGTTAGTATATTAGTTGTTTAGTTTAGATAGTTTTTATTTTATTTCTTTTTCATAAAATCGTAAAAATCAAAAGACAATAGCTCTCGCTGTCTTAAGACAAAATACAAATGAATTTTTCAGGTTTTCATTCAAATCTGTAAATTGTAAATATTGTACATTTGTGAATAAGATTTATTTCTGTTAGTAGTTAGATATTTAATTTCTTAGAGTCAGCATAGTATTAGATAGTAGATTAGAATAGTTAGATTTGTTTAGTTTATTTTAATAGTTGTTTTTAGTTAGATTAGTTATTTTAGAGTAGTTTTATTTTTTTTGTTTTTTTTAGGACTTAGATCGGCTAATGGAGCCGCTAAACCTATCAGGGTGGGTTATCCCAAATGGCTTGGGTTATTAGACAACCCCGGACCAGATCCACTCTCCCAGTTGACGAACGTTCAATTTTGCCCGTCAACAAATGGTGCTAGAAGGAGGGCCTGAAATTAATTAATGGCACGAGGCGGTCGTAAGACTCCTCCACCACCTAATCGCTCACCTATAGTGACTAGAAGCCATTCGAATGATAATATTCCCCTTCAAATAGCAACCACATCAACCGACGATCCATGGATCATAGTTGAGCTAGCAACCCCTAATCCTACAGGTGGTGACATACAAGAGATTGTCTGTCAATCTCTTATAAGAACTCGTAGTGCCTTGGCCCGTTTGAGGCAACCTAACCATCCATTGGACGAACCTTTGGATTTCTTTGATATCAGAGAACAACTCGGAGGCACAAACCTCACTGTGAATCCTACAGATCCAATCCTAAATCCTGCTGCAGGAGGATCTGGGATACCTCCTTCACCACCTCCATCATCTCCTTCCTCTTCTAGAGGAGGTTCCTCTGACAAAGGCAGTTCCCCTTCTCAGCCTTCCACACCCACTACACCAATGGAAAATCAGAACAACCCTGCTAGACCTTGGATCGACCAGGATGCCGTAGATGTACCTGGAGCTTAACATCCCTTACCTAAGACTCCGCAATGTCGAACATGAAGACGTTGTTTGTAGGTTGTTCCCCTATACTTTCAAGGGCAATGCATATACATGGTACTTTTCCCAGCAACCCCATACCATCCTGTCTTGGGAAAAGTTTGAGTCATGATTTTTGGAAAATTTTGGAGATGGTAAGCCTCCGGAAGTCCTAGTCATGGACCTTTCTAGCTTAAGAATGAGCCCAAAAGAAAAAGTTAAAGACTTTAATCAAAGATTCTTAACACTTAAAAATCGAATCCCTACGGATTCCATGCCCGCCGAGAATCTTATAATAGCATACTACACTAAATCTTTGCATCAAAGTATAGCTATTTGGGTTAAACGATCTTAGAAAGCCACATTGTTAGAAGCCTTTATGGAGGCCAGCCAGATTGAAAAATACATACTTAGTCTTAAAGACTCTACTAGCAAAGAAACAGAGACTAGTTCTTCTTCCAAAAAGAAGATCGAAATCCTCCCCAGACCCACTCAAAGTAAAACATAACCTGAAAGCTCTGATTTAGAAAACTTAACTAAAGTTGTTCAAAAACTGTCAAATCAAGTTATAGACTTAAAAAGGACGACTGAAGAAGATTCTTCAAGCAAAGGGCCTTACAAACCCCCGTTTCGAAAGCCTTTTCCCACCAACCGACCTAATCCAACCACCGAAGGCCTTAATCTAGAAAGTCTGCAATGCACCCTTCAAACAATTCTAGAAGCCCAAGATAACTTGATGCCTCCTGAGATTCCTGAGGAGGTAGTTGAACAATGTTGGACAACCGAGAGGGGGGGGTGAATCAGTTGTTACTGAGCTTAAACAATTATGATTCTTTTAAAACTCTTTGCAGAGACACTGAATGATGATCACAATAATGTAGAGAAATAAACACAGGCACATTCAGCATCAATCACATATATGAGAAACACAGAGACAAATATTTTCCAAGGAAACCCATACAGGGTAAAAACCTCTTTTTCTTTATATGATAAATAATAATTACATTATTTACATTATCATACATATGAGCACCAACTCATAATGAGGCTACAACCTCTTTTTAGCAAGATGCAACTTGCTGAGAGCACCAACTCTCTATTTTCTCCAGCACCAACTAGAAGGAAGCACCGACTCCCTGGTTTCTCTAGCACCAACTAGAAGAAAGCACCAACTCCCTGTGTTTGTCTAGCACCAACTAGAAGGAAGCACCAACTCCCTGGTTTCTCTAGCACCAACTAGAAGGAAGCACCAACTCCATGTGTTTTTCTAGCACCAACTAGAAGGAAGAACCAACTCCCTGTGTTCAAGCACCCACCTGAACCTTTGAGGACACCAGTCCTCCCTAGCTCCTCCCAACCACCCTTAAATATAAATCTTTGCTACTGAATTTATTACAGTGATATGATGTTTGATGATGTATTACCTGACTTATCACTGTTCTGCTCCATTTCATTGCTCTGTCTGCCTTATTTCCTTTCTGCTCAGATCACTTGCGCTGTCTGGTCTTCTACTTTTTAAACTCTGTGCGCCATACCCATTCACTGGACAGATCCTCTCCTATTCAATTCAGCTGATGCACTCTCCTTCTTCTTCACACATGAATCACCACACCAGCTACAATCACTGCAAACTCCAATAGCAGCAGCAACAACTCCCCCTTCTCTTCTTTGTATTGTGTATTTATAGCTTCTGTGCACCTTGTGCATGCAATGTTCTCCATTCCTCTGCATGCTCCAACCACCCCAATCTTCTCCACCTCTCGAGTGCTCTGCGTGATCGTCATCGTAACTCTTCAGCTTCTCTGGCCGTTTTCCCAAGTGTCTTCTAGTCCTCTGGCTGAAACCATCAGTGGTTTCTGGCAGTTTCACTGTTGCATGCAATAGTAGCCCTGCGATCAATACTTGATCCAACAGTTCAGATCCAATCGAGATTTCATATATCGCGATTTCGACACTCTTGGCATTCATAGTTTTAGTCACTTACAAATCCTGATCCCCAAAACTCCGATATGGAGCTTATCCAGACTGACTCCTTCTCTTCCTGTGACCAAGGGCTGTGACCACACCCTTATGCATAAGGTGCTTTCGCGATTTCGCATATCGCAAATTCTGCTTTGTTTCTTTTGTCTCTCCATATTGTGATTCGCGAAACTCCGACACAGAGTTGAACCAACGGTCTAGATATGAACTTGTTTCAACGGCCACGATTGGATCGTGATATCGCACATCATGAAATCGGGATTCTTGTTGTATTGTGTTCTTTGCCTCATGAATTCGCAATCCGCGAAACTCCAATACATACTTGAATCAATGGTCCAGATGTGATCTTTATTCAACAGTTGTTATTAAATCGCGAAATCACTCATCACGAAATCGACATTCCTGATGTCAAGTGACTTTGTCATTTCAAAGTCTCGATCCTCGACGCCTCTCCATTGACTGGAATCAACGGTTCAGATTTAACCTTAATCTGACGTCTCAGATTACATCGCGATATCGCATATCGCGAAATCAGCATTCCTGATGTCAAGTGACTTTGTCATTTCAAAGTCCCAATCCCCGAAACTCTGCTGACGTCACACGTGGTTTGACACATGTTAAATACTGCCACATGTCACTCTGATTCGTGACTTACATGTGCCTGAAGTGTTGAATCTGCCTGACACCTGTCATTACCTGGTTGTGCCACGTGTCCCTAGCTGACGTGGTCTGTTGTCGTGAGTTGGATCGACAGTCTAGATCACATGTTGATCTGACGGTTCAAGTTCAGTCGGGATTTCTTTCATCGCGATTTCGGGGTTCTTGATGTCAAGTGATTTTGGCATTTCAAAGTCGCGATTCGCGATCAACAGTTTAGATCAACCTAGATCTTGACGGCTCAGATTAGATCACGATTTTGCACATCGCGATTACTCCCACTTCTCCTTGTACTTTAAAGAGCGTGCAAGTTATCCTTGATCCGACGATGGTTGGGTCTTGCGCTTGGATCTAACGACTGAGCTCTGTCCTCCTCTTCAGTGCGCTCGTCTTGTCTTCATTCAGATCTGACGGCCCTCGTTCTTTTGGGAAATTTGAATGGGATCCAATGGATGTGGATCTCTCTCTTCCTTCTCCTCTGCAAACTCCTATATCTTGAGCTTTGCCTTTGCTGCGCGCGTTTTCCTCAACACTGTTCCTCTTGAGCTTTCACGTCTGAATCCCCAAGGGATTTTATCCTTCTTATCCTGCCATCTCCACTATTGTACTTTCCATCAATGAAAAGCATACGCTACTTGGTAAACATTTGCCAACAATCTCCCCCTTTGGCATTGATGGCAACTACGGCACCTGAATTCTTTTCTCCCCCTTTGACATCAATGTCAAAGAAGAGACATGCTCCCCCTGAGCTATTGCAGTAAATGTAGGAGGTATTATATAATCAAACAATACAAATCTCCCCCTAACAAGATGGACTCTTTTAGGTGTGAAACGAAATGACACCCAACTTCTGTCTAAGATATTCAAACGGTGTCTTGGCTAGGGGCTTAGTAAAGATGTCTGCAATTTGTTCTGCGGTGGGAATGTAATGGACCTGAACAGTCTGATTGGTGACCTTCTCTCTCAGAAAATGATATTTTATGGGGATATGCTTGGTCTTGGAGTGGAATACAGGATTTTTAGACACATTGATAGCACTAGTGTTATCACAATAAACAGGGATCGGTGCAGTGTATTTTACCTCTAAGTCTGCAAGTGTATGAATCATCCATAATACCTGTGTGAAGCAGGTAGTAGCAGCAATGTACTCTGCCTCTGTGGTTGATAAAGAAATGGAACCTTTCTTTTTACTGAGCCAGGTTACTAAGGAGTTACCCAAGAAGAATGCTCCTCCACTTGTGCTTTTTCTCTCATCAACACAATTTGTCCAATCTGCATCTGAATAAGCAGTCCACTGAAGACTTTGATTTTTGGGATACCACAGAACGTAAGTCATTGTTTCTTTTAAGTACCTGAATATTCTTTTGACAGCTTGCAAATGACTCTGTTTAGGTGCAGCCTAATATCTTCCTACCATTCCGACAGCATGCATTATGTCTGGGTGAGATGTTGTGATGTACAACAGGCTTCCTATCATTGATCGATATGAGCTTTGATCAACATCAGGTGAATCATCATCCTTGCTTAATTTACATCCAGTTACCATAGGTGTACCCACAGGTTT
>ML840382.1:0-26324 GCA_009831015.1 Picea engelmannii | reverse complement strand
TAAAACTAGTAAATTGCCAAAAGATTTTTTTGAGCAAGTTGGAATAGGTGGGTGGCCACTGACATCCACCTGGATCAATCCTCCCTCCTTAGGAAGAAATGGTCTCCATTTCATTGAGTGTCTGGGGTAGAGGGAAAATTGTTTGTTGAATATGCATCATGATGAGTTGCTTGCCTTGCTAGAGAAGTTGTGTTGCCTAGCTTGTTGAAGGTTGTCGCGAACCTTTGCCTGGAAGGGTTGGACCTTTTTAACTAGTATGAATACATTATATGAATGTGTGTATAAGGAATCCTTTCACTTTTATTCATTCTTTTTTACATTTTTTTGATGGAAAGAAGGTGCTCGGACTAAGGCTGCAATGGTTGCGATGTTATTCTGTTAACCTTTTGAACAAACTGTAAAGAAGATGAATTTTGTAGTATGAGATACTACCTTGTGGAAAGTTTTAGGTGGGATAGTAGTTGGAACTAACTCTAGTATCTTGTATATATGACCCCCAAGAGTAACAATGACACTATGGGGCCGAGACTCATAAATAGCATGCTACTTGCACATATATGGTTGGCCCAACAGAACATCACAGACATCCAATGGGGAAACATCACATAATACCTCATCCTTGAAGGGTTGGATTCCGTAATACAATCGACACTATTGGTTGACACGAAGGTCTCGTCCCTGGCAAAGCCACCTGATCTTGTATGGTTGTGGGTGTGGTGTTATAGACAATCCCAATTGTTTGAGGACCTATGCTGAGATGAGGTTATTCAGACTTCCTCTATCAACAATAAAATGCAGTGGGGTCCCTTTCACCCACATCTATGAATGAGAAAGGAACTCCCCCTCTTCAAGATCTTCTAGTTCTTCTAGTTGAATTTTTATGGTCACAACAATATTAGTGGGGTATGCGTTGATGATCTGTCATTTCCCACTATTTTTTGAGTCATATTCTGAACTAGGGTTCGTCTCTTTATATTTGAACTCGTCCACCAATGAACGTTTTCAGCGACATTCATCAATGTTGTGCTAAGTGATTTTGTGGAAATCACACAACTTTCCAGTTTCCTTCTTCATCTTCCCATGACCCTTCTTTTCCTGTGGCTTGGACTGGTTTTTCAGAGGCAGTTTGTTAGGGTCGTATTTTTCATAATTTGGTTGTTTCATATTTGTAGATACGAACTCCCATTTTTTATAGTGCCTAAATTTCTTCTCAATTTTGACAGCATATCGATAGGCATCTCCAACGATGAGATGTTTAGAAAATCCATTCCAGTTTGGATGTACCTATGTAGATCCCCACAGTATTTAAAACCAAATGTCACTTAGAATCTTTGATACCAATCTTGGTGCAGAAGGTATGAAACATATTGGTAAAATATGACACTACTTGGCCCCTTTCTTGATGCAGTGTGGTCCATCTCATGTACCTATCATCATAGTTACCAACAAGGTAATAGTGTTCCTTGACTACATCCAAAAAAAAATCACAAGTGGGTTAGGCCCCATATATTCCAGACTCCTCTATGGAAATTTTATCTCAATACGTTTCCCACCAACTTTTTACATGGGGGAGAGATTTAAAGAGTGTGAAGGTGATATTTTCCCTATTGGAAAAATTGTGAACGGACAAATAACCTTATAGAAGATTTAACCATTTTTCTAGGGCATATGCATCTATCTGTCCTTCAAATACAAGAGTATCAAAATTAACTTGTAACTTGAAAGGAAATGTTCCTCCAAATTTTATGCTTGATGAATACGCGCCAGTTGTTATCGGCAAGAGTTGAAGGATGTGGGAACAATTCTCCATCATTTCATCCCTATGTTGCGTGAGAGCTTGCTCAAGAAACAACTTAATATAATTGTCTACTTTGTCATTTTTATTTTCTTCCACGATGGAGGGTTTATTGGGAATGCAAGAGAGATTTTACTCAAGAGAGAAAAGCTCAAGACCCAACTTTCTATACTCATACCTCGTTAGGGACATGCACTGAAAAAAATGGTCAAGAGCAGCCTACTCTGATACCATTGATCCAGATTATTTTCGGCATGAAATGAGAGCGGAGATATAATAAATAAATGTACAGAGATATCTCATATATCAATTAATATAACATAAATATATTAGATATTCAACCATAAACACAAAGATACAATAATACACGATTTCTATTATTGAGCGAAATGTACAAAATTGTAGAAATACATAATATACAGAGTGAAAGACTCACTAGAATGGTGGCAACTTATCTCTGAGAAGAGATGTGATGGCTACTTGAGTTTGCAAGAATATGATTTAAAATGAGGCTCTAAATTCCTTTTGAACATAAATAAAATACTAAACCTTAACCCCGAAAGATAAAAATCCAACAATTTTGTGGACCCCATTTTGGGTAGTTTGGTGTATCAACTTCTCGGGGGCATAAGTTTGGCATACGATCTCCGTTTGGGGTGCATGATATATATTTGGAAAGTTATCATTGATGAGATTCATTTTGGGGGTTCAATCAGAGCCTTGGTATATTATTGAGGTTCTATATCCCTAAAAAACTTCATTTCGACCCTCAAAATGGCCCCAAAAGTTTAGGAATCGAAAAACTGCTAAAAATAGTAAATTGCCAGAAGACTATTTTGAGCCAGTTGGAATAGGTGGGTGGCCACCGATATCCACCTGTATCAATCCTCCCTCCTTAGGAATTAATGGTCTCCATTGTGTTGAGTACCCGAGGGAGAGGGAAAATTGTTTGTTGAATCTGCATCTTGATGAGTTGCTTGCCTTGTTGGAGACATTGTGCTTCTTAGCTTGTTGAAGGTTGTTGCGAACCTGTGGCTGGAAGGATTGGACCTTTTTAACTAGTCTAGATACATGATATTAATATGTGCATAAGTATTCCTTGCGCTTTGCTTCATTATTTTTGAATTGCTTCTAATGGATAGAAGGTGCTCAGACTGAGGCTGCAGTAGTTGCATTGTTCTTGTGTTCACCTTTTGAACATACTATAAAGAAGATGAATTTTTTGGTATGAGATATTGACTTGCAACATTTTTTAGGTGGGGTAGTAGTTGGAACTAGATCTGGTATCATGTAGAGATGACCCCCCAGAGTAACAATGAAACTACGAGGTCAAGACTCATAAATAGCATGGTGCTTCCAAATATATGGTTGGCCCAATAGAACATCATAGACATATAGTGGGGAAACGTCACATAATACCTCATCCTTGAAGGGTTGGATGTTATATGAAAATAGGCCTTTCTAGTTGACATGGAGGTCTCATCCCTGACGAAGCCACCCGATGTTGTATGGTTGCGGGTGTGGTGTTGTCGACAATCCCAACTATTTGACGACCTCTACTAAGATGAGATTCTTCTGACTTCCTCTATCAAAAATAAAATGTAGTGGGGTCCCTTTCACCCACATCTATGAATGAAAAAGGTGCTCCCCCTCTTAAGTATCCACTGGTTCTTCTAGTTGAATTGTTGCGGTCACGACAGTAGTAGTGGTTTCTACATCGATGATTTGTATTTCCCCATTATTTTCTTAATCATATTCTGAATCGAGGTTCATCTCCTTATCTTTGATCTTGACCACCAATGAATGTTATGAGTGACATTCATTAGTGTTGTGCCAAGGGATTTTGTGGAAGTCACACCACTTTCCAGTGTCCTTCTTCGTCTTCTCGTGACCCTTCTTTTCTTGTGTCTTGGACTAGTTTTCGAGACATTTTTTGTTAGGTATTTCTTTTTCATACTTTGGTTGTTGCGGATTTGCAAACCCAAACTCCAGTTTGTTATGGTGCCTAATTTTTTCTCGATTTTGACAGCATATCGATTGGCTTATGCTAGATATTATATGTACAAAAACTCCATTTTAGTTTGGATGTACATATGTATATCCCCACCGTATTTCAGAACCAAATTTCACTCAGAATATTTGATACCCAACTTGGTGCACAAGGTATGGAAGGTATTGGTGAACTATGACATTGCTTGGCCCCTTTCTTAGTGCAGTGTGGTACATCTCATGTACTAGTCATCATATTTACCAATAGGAAAATATTTTTCCTTGAATGCATCCACAAAACAATTCCAAGTGGGCTCGGCCCCATATATTCTAGAATCCTCAGTGGAACTTTTCTCCCAGTAAGTTCCCACCAATGTTTGACATTGGGGAGAGATTTAAGGAGTGCGAAGGTGATCTTTTCCTTGTTAGAAACATTGTTGTTGGATTAATGAGAGGGGGGGTGAATAAGTAATAGAGCAATTATCATTTTTAACCACAAAATGAAAGTGTTATATCAATGTATCATTATCATCCAATAGTTGCATAGTAAACAAACAATGGAAAAATGAGCAATAATACACATACACATTACACCAGTGTTTTTACGTGGAAACCCAAAGTGGGAGAAAACCATAGAATGTTTTTTCTTATATGTATTTAAGAATTACAATCATTGGAAGTGCCAACTTCCTTTGTTTTCTAGCTGCAACTGGAAGGAGGCTCTAACACCCTAGTTTCTCAGGATACAACTTGAAGGAAGCTCCAACTCCCCAATTATATAGCTACAACCAGAAGGAGGATACAACCCTCTAGTTTCTCAGGCTACAACCTGAGGGAAGATCCAACTCCCCAATTCTATAGATACAACTAGAAGGAGGCTACAACCCTCTATGTTCTCCGCCTACAACCGGAAGGTGTCTACAACCACTTGTCCTTGCCCCGTCCAACCGTCCTGACGTAGAAGTAGAATGATGGAACCATTTTCACACTATCACTGTGAGATATACTGTTGTAAACCTATATCGATCAACCTGTAACAACCTATACCAATAAATTGTGTCAACATGTACCATATATCAACCTGTACCTCAACCTATACCATAAACAAATGCATCAACCATTCAACAAACTTGTACAAATAACTTGTCAAAACAACCTATAATCAACCTGTACCATAAAAAAGTGCATCAACCATGCACCAACCTGTACCTCAACCTGTACAATCAACGAGTGCATCAACCATGCACCAAATATGTACCAATCATGCATCAAATACACATAAAATATGACTCATCAAGATGTACCAACATCATCAACTATACACCTCATGTATGTTCCAACTCATCAACTACTTGTCTCAACCATGTACCCAACATGTACCTCAACCAAAATTCATCATCAATTTCATCATCCAAATATGATTTGTAACTTTGTAATAGACCTGGTGTATATGATCACATGCCTTCAAACCTTCCTTAACTTTAACAACAAGAGACTAGCATTTTCATCAAACTTTACTTTAGTCTCACATGACTAATTTGGATTAGTCAACAACCCTAACTTGAAATAATAATAAATATGTACCTGTAATGAATAAATATCTAAAAATAGTACACAATGTTATTCAGTGTCTTTTATGCAATTCCTCCAAGTTTCACTACTTTTAACCTCTCAGAAAAGGATTTATAGAAAAAATGGCATACCTTGTTGAATTGTGGCTTACTCTAGAGAGTGAACTTGTAGAGAATGACCCACACATAATATTTGTTTTATGGATATTAAAATGGTACCCAAAATACTACAGACTGTGCTCTAACCAATACATTTTTTCTTACTGAATTTGAATCTGTTATGAATAATTTATGACGTTTTTACCTGAAACACTTGTTTTAGACTAGTTTCAGGACTAGCCACAAACCTTATTTGTCACGGAGTGTAACTTGAAAAATACAAAGACCCACAAGATGAAATGTTTATCACAACTACTTGGATAAGTTTCCTCAACTTCCTCCCAATTTTACGATCTGAATCATTTTAGAAAAAAATTTATTGTGAAAATGGTGAGATGAGCTATAAATAACATACCTTATAAAGCATCATCAAAAGAATTTATCCTCCCTTGAATTTTGGCCTTATTTACTTCACCTTCTCTTTGAAATTCGGCTTAGATATCCTTTGGTTACCTTAATCATTTGTACATAATCAATATTCTCAAGTGTTATTAAAATGAGAGAGCCTTGCCTCTTATTTATACTTTCATGTAGCTTCCTTAAGGGGTTACCTTTTAACCATCTTAACCCACTTTCCTTATTTTAGGGTTAATCCACTTCTAACCACTTGTCCACTTAGTAATTTCTCCATTAACTTTATTATTTAAATAATTTATTTTGTATCCACTTTGAATTATAGTACACTCTTCACTTCACTTTATTATTTAAATAATTTCTTCTTTGCAACCACTTTGACTACTTTGACCTTTTGGGGCTTCTAGATGACTCATGAGGGTTCTCCAACATCACATGGCCATAACTATCTAATCGTGAGGAGTTATGTGACGTTCCACATACCACCGAAAATGGCATGACATGTACTATCCATCCAGAATAGTCTTACCTTCAAATATATTAAAACTCATACCATTATACATCAAACAAACTTGGGTCCATTACCCAAAACTTTGTGCTACCAGAATTCTCTACCGAACTTTCTTCAAGGGTTGACATCAATGACAAACAACCCAAATAATCAACAATTTTGTATAGAGAAATAAAATTATAACAAATTTAACCATTTTTCTAGGGCATATGCATCTATCTATCCTTCAAATATGGGAATATCAAAATTAACTTATAACTTTAAAGGTTAGGTGCCTCCAAAGTGCTCGCTTGATGAAGACGCGCCTATTTTTATCGACAAGCATTGAAGGATGTGGGAATAATTCTCCATCATTTCGTCCCTCTATCAGGTGAGAGATTTCTCAAGCAACAGATTAATATAATCGTATGCTCTGTCATTTTTATTTTCTTCTTCCATGGAGTGTTTCTTGGGCGTGCAAGAGAGATTTTCCTCAAGAGAGACAATCTTGAGACCCAACTTTCTATACCCGGGCCTCGTCAGGGACATTCACTGAAAAAAATGATCAAAAACAACCTGCTCTGATACCACTGATCCAGATTATTTTCGACATGAAATGAGAGAGAAGATATAATAAATAAATGTGCAAAGATATAGCATATATCCAATAATATAACAGAAATATATCAAAGATGCAACCATAAACACAAAGATACAATAATACACAATTTATATTAGTGAGCGAAATGTACAAAACTGTAGAAATATAGAGTGAAAGACTTGCTAGAATGGTGGTAGCTTATCTCTGAGAAGAGATGTGATGGATACTCACATTCACAAGAAGATGATTTACAATGAGGCTCTAAAGGAATTTTTAGCATAAATAAAATCCAAAACCCTAACCCCGGAAAATGAAAAACCAACAGTTTTGTGGACCCTGTTTTGGGTAATTTAGTGTATCCACTTCCCGGGGGCGTAAATTTGGTATACGATCTTCGTTTGGGGTGCATGATAGCTCATTGGAAAGGTATCATCAAAGCGATTTATTTTGGGGGCTCAATCAGAGCCTTTGGCTATCATTGAGGTGCTTGATTCCCAAAACAAATTCATTTAGGCCCTCAAAGTGCCCCAAAACTTTAAGAATCGAAAAACTGCTAAAAATAGTAAATTGCCAGAAGACTATTTTGAGCCAGTTGGAATAGGTGGGTGACCACCGATATCCACCTGTATTAGTGAAAAACCTCCCATGTCCCACAAGGCTTGTACCTAATATTTGGTGCTTTAAGCTAAAGGTGCTATTTTGTGTGGTAACATGACCTCTTAAACCTACACTTCAAATGTTACAAAGTTCTTTAACCAAGTGAAACCTTAGGTGAAACTAAGAAGGTTTCCCATTGTCACCACAACAACTCTTCCTCTTAATTTAGGCATTCCTTTCTTGACAGAAAGGAGAGAGACTCTAGAAAATATTTTTATGATATAATTTAGAAATAAAGGAATGGTGGATTACCAATATTAGTGTCTATCCAATTGGATGATGGAGTCAAGATCAAAGAACAAGAGGGTTTGAATATTATGGAGTAGACATAAATAATTCATTTAGTAATGTGTCACTATTATTCCAAAATAATTTTTCATATTATGCAAGAGTAAGTGAAAACCCTTATACAAGATGAACCATCAAAACCATGAAATTAAAACCAATTAATAACATTCAACCATGAACAACAAAGAGAACCAAACATGAAACCATAAATGAAGTAGATAAATTAGGAAGTCCTTCTTATTGAATCAATAGCCAACAATAAATTATTTCTTCAACAATATGAAAATGTATCACACTTAATGCTGCAGGAGCATCACTCCACCTCAGCAACGCACCAGCTATTCATCACATCCACGTGCATTCAAGGAGGGGAGAGGAACAACCCTCCCATTTTTAAATTTTAAATGTAATTTAAATGCAATTTAAATGTTGTAATATTGGAAGAACCGAGTTATTAGCTTTGTACAAGTTGTAGATAAGTTCACCTTTAATGGCTAACAGGTTGATGGGATCTAGATCCAATTCAGACTAGATGGCCATTGAATGTAATTCAATGTAATTAATGAGAGTTAAGTCAGTTGGAGGGAGAGATAGAGGATCCCCTCTTTTGTAAAAATATCTTGTATCAAAATGAATCATTCAAGCAAGGAGAGAGATGGAGAGAGACAAGACTTAGTTGCAGTCCGAACTCACACATTGTATTTGACATTCTAATATTAATATAAAAGAACATATTTCCCTTTTATCAATTCCTGTGTGGTGAATATTTGTATTTGATAAATGTTATCTGTGTTTTTATGCGTGTATATGTTGTACCGTTGGATCCAGGAGAACACACGGAAAAGATCCGTGTAGTTCGGGATAAAGGTACTTCGGAGGAAGACCGCTCCAGAGGAATTGGAGAGTGGAGGTGCAAGGACTCGTGAAGCATGAATTCATGAGGTCATTAGATCCATCCTGTAGATGGTTTCATCTGTTGTAGAAACGTCCAAATCCATAAGTTTGAAATGCTTGAGGAGGTATAGTCCCAGTCACATCCCGAGGTCATATGGGAGAAAGGGCCTAGAAAAAGGAGCTAGCACCCGCTAGCTTAAAATAGCCAAAGAGCGTCAAGAAAAGTGCCCACGAGTCTCATAGAACCTGTGCCTTAGGAGAAAATGGGATTGTGTATAGTGGTTTTGGGTTCTAGCAGGAACTCGAAGATCCAATTCGACTCATCTTTTGAAGATCCTAGAACAAGAGGTCAACAACCCAAAGGAGAGAGAGAGGGGGTCTGCATCAAGTGGTATTAGAGCCTAAATTTGCTTGCAGATGACATACAAAGGGAAGAACATACAAAGTGTGGTGCTCTATAAATATTTTTTCAAGGTGTGCAACATATGGTAGACAGGTAGGTGGTTTGAGTCAGAAGAACCAGTCGCATTCTTGAAGGCATAAATATGGCTACTAAAGGACATGAGCATGGTCGAAGAGGAGACCGCCAACAGAAACACAAAGCAGAGATGGACAAGGATCTCAGTGAAATATGAACAGAAATGGATAGGCTAGTTTTGAATATGCAGCATGAGTCCCAGGTACATTGGAGGTACAAGTGGCCCATGAATAGAGAGAAACATGGCATGTTCAGAAGTTGTTGGCCAGAAGGAAACAAAAGGAGTTGAGGAGGTGGCTGAGGGAAATTGAAACCCTCAGTGACACAGAGAAACTAGTTTACATTTGTGAACCTGAGAGTGGAGAAAGCCTCAATGATGAGGAGGAGAAGAGATCAATTAGAGATATTGTAGAATTCCAGGAGGGCAGTGGTGAACTTTCATATTTCTAGGTGGGAAATGAGAGCAGATCAACAATTGATCTCATGGACTATCAGGAGGGCAAGACATAAATCCCAAATTTCCAGGTGGGCAAGGGAGAAGAGATGAACTCATAGGTGAGTTCAAGTAAAAAAGAAATGATGACAGAAGAGGAGGATCAAAGGCATATTCTGATCATTGGGGGAATTCAAATATTCCTTTCAATTAGCCAAGAAGAGGCCAACGCATAAATTTTAGGTCTAACGGATAAAGGAAATCTATTTGTGGTTTTCGTAGAGGAGGAAAAGGAGCAGATGCTGAAGTCTGCCCCAGCAGAAAAAGAGGAGCATACAATTGAGTTTCTCACTTAGTGGGGGATGGACTTGAATTTGTTGGAGGATTGGTTGGACAATCCAGAACTAGAAGATGGCTTCCAAGAGATAGTCAAGCAAAGAGAAGAATAATTCCAGCCAGAGGAGAAGATGGAGGAAGCTAGAGATATACCAGCATAGGAACTGGCAGATGGAAATATATTAAAGGATGAATCTGAGCAACAAATTAGTGATGAGCCTACAAAATTGGATTTTGCATCAGGGTGGAAAGATAATTCTACGGGAGATAAAATTAGCACAAGGGATCATATTGATCTACCCATTGATGTGTGTGATGAGAATAAGATGCAGCAGAGAAGGATGAAAAACATGAGCCGACACATAGACTAGTTTGACGAGGTGATTCAGGAGATAAGAGAGATGATGATGAATTCAACAAAAGAAACTACCAGGAAGGAGAAGCTGAGTAGAAGGAAGCCTGCAAGAGAAACAGAGAAGTAACAACAACAACAACAAAATAGGGGAGTAGGAGGACAACTCCAAAGAAGAGTTTGGGATCCAGGTGGATTTCAACAGTAGAGTAGAGGATCTCATGAGGATGAGCTCATTATTTTCCTAGCAGTGGAGTATGTTGCAGGAGCATCACTCCACCCCAGTAGCGCACCAACTATTCAACACATCCATGCACATTAAAGGAGGGGAGAGGGGAAACCCTCCCATTTTTAAATTTTAAATGCAATTTAAATGTTGTAAGCCTAGAAGAGTTGAGTTATTTCCTTTGTATAGGCTGTAGATAATATCTCCTTTAATGACTGACAGGATGATGGGATCTAGATCTGATTCAGACTAGATGGCCATTGAATGTAATTCAATGTAATTAATGAGAGTTATGTGAGTTGGAGGGAGAGCTCGGGAGCCCCTCTTTTGTAAAATATCTTGTATCCAAATGAATCATTCGAGAAAGGAGAGAGTTGGAGAGAGACGAGACTCAGTTGCAGTTCAAGCTCACACATTGTATTTGACATTCTGATATTAATATAAAAGAACATATTTCCATGTTTATCAATTCTTGTTTGGTGAATATTTGTATTTGATGAATGTTATCTGTGTGTTTATGCATTTATATGTTGTATATGCTTGTGATAGGTTTCCATATGCAGGGTGACGATAGAATTTCTATATCTGTGAGTTGTGTTAAATTATTTTGGGTTCTTGAGGCTAAGTGCAAGGAGTGCACGATAGAGTATTGAAAACTTTGTGAGCCAGTGCAAGGCATGTGCATCTGAATTTCAAATCAAATTAGAAGAAGAACGTCCTAGGAGGGCACACCAGGATAATTCACAAACTCATAGAGGAGCCTCAAGGTTGTTAAACAACTTGGAGGGGAAATTTTGAGCAAGAGAAAGCACAGCCACAATTGTTGAATACTCTGAGAGCTCTGCCAGGCGGGCATCGAGCAGGTGCAAGTGTTCATGAGAAGAGCTCTATTTCGAATTCTGTGAGAAGAGAAGTGTCAAGGAGAGGACACCCCAGAGTTACGGAACACTCTGGAAATTTGTGGAAGGAGAAACTACTTCAGAGTTTTTGAACACTCTGAGTAATAACTCTGCAAGGTGTGAATTGAGCAGGAGGTTGCAACGAGGGAATGGAAAACCATATGGATAAGACAAGGGCCAAGACCTTTGGAACTTGAGTAAGTTAAAAGCTCAAGGGTGATAGCTAAAGAATGCACAGAGGCTCTGCAACATGCGCGAGGCCAAGAACCCTCTCTAGGGTTAGATTCTTAAGACAACATAGATTTCACACAGATATGAAATTATTCTAAGGTTCATAAGCTCAAGAGGAAAAGAGAGGAGTGCCAGGAGGAAACCATAAGTTTTCTGGAAAGGCAGAAGGCCTGAACTTCTTTAGGTCTGTGCAATTTTAAGCTCAGGAGAAATAGTGCTTTCAAAAGTGCAAGAAGAAGACAAGTCGTTTGGACTTGCAGAGGGAAGTTCAAAGGGTCGATCCCCTTTGAGTTTTAGAGAAGAGAATATCAGGAGGGAGAGAGAAATATGTCATCAAATCAGCTACAAAGAAAGATATATGGACCGCCAAATCCACATCCAGACAAAAGGATCACACACCGTAGGAAAACATCCTAGCCCTCATATCTGAGCATGAAGGACCAAAAAGTGTTGGATCCAGGTAAAGTACATGGGCCTTAAACCTTTTGAAAGTGCATAGGAGAGAGGAATTGCGAAGTCTCGAAGTTATGAAGCCAGTCGAGACCATCTATTGTTCGGAGGGACACGTGGTAGAGGATCCTTCACTCCGGAGGGTAATATAGCCAAAAATTCCTGAAGGAAGAAGTGTGAAGCCGATATAAACTATCAGATCGAAAGGAAAAGTGTTGAAATATCAGGGATTTCATGAGAAAGAACTTCGGAAGAATTTGAGTGGAGCAAAGGGAAATCTTCACGAAGTCACGAAGAGAGAAGTGAATCTAGACCATTGGATCTAGGAGAACACACGACGAAGATCTGTGTAGTTTGGGAGAAAGGTACTTCGAAGGAAGACTGCTCTGGAGGAATTAGAGAGTGAAGGTGCAAGGACTCATGAAGCCCGAAGTCGCGAGGTCATCAGAGCCAGCCTGTAGATGGTTGAAGCTATTGTATAAATGACCGAATCTCGAAGTTTGAAATTCTTGAGGAGGTCGAGCTCAGGTCACAGCCTGATTTCATATGGGATAAAGGGCCTAGGAAATGGATCTAGCACCCTCTAGCTTAAAATTTCCAAAGAGCACCAAGAAAAGGGCATGTGGGTCTTATAGAACTTGCGCCTTAGGAGAAAAGGGGCCTGTGTATAGTGGTTTTGGGTTCCAATAGGGGCCCGAAGAGCCAATTCGGCTTAGCTTTAGAATATCCTAGACCGGGAGGCCAGTAGCCCCAAGGAGAGAGAGAGGGGGTCTGCATCACTTAACCTTCCTCCTTAGCCCAAACAATTCAAAAAAGAGTGTGTATTTTTTTTCCATAATTGTTGATAAAATTTTGATGGCTTTGTATAAGTCTACTAAAAATAATAATAATTTATTTTTAAGGTCACTATAAGTACTTGTTTATCGACATTATTACATCATTTCCTTGTAGTACTAGATGCGGGAATGTGTGTGTCTAACGAATTTTAAAAGGAACAACGAAAAGACATTATACTAGGACTAGACATGGGCAACGTCAGTGACCTATCATGAATGGGGACAATGTTGAAATTTTCACAAACTATTTTTGTATGCACTGAAATGTGACATGGATAGACTATTCACATGCCTTATTTATATGGGAGGGTTTTTAGACTCAAAGATGACTCACACACTCACTTGTTTCATCATCAATTCATCATGTAAACCATAAACCCTATTTTAAATTTCTTTCAAAGTACACAAATTGTGTGACACAAGTTCATTGTCTTTATAGTTCACTTCTATCCTAGAGAAGTTTTTGTTTTTTGAAAACACAAGAAAATCACACTCTTTACTCTTATTTATGCTAAGAACAAATGTCAAGGGCCTATTTGGAATTAAATATTCAAACCACTAATTTGCATCTTCCTCAATAAGATGAAAATGTATCACACTTAACCTTCCTCCTTAGCCCAAATAATTTTAAAAAGAGTGTGTATTTTTTTTCCATAATTGTTGATAAAATTTTGATGCTTTTGTATAATTCTACTACTACTACTAATAATAATATAGTTTTAAGGTCACTATAAGTATTTGTTTATCGACATTATTACATCATTTCCTTACAGTACTATATGTCAGAACGTGTGTGCCGAACTAATTTTAAAAGGAACAACGAAAAGACATTGTACTAGGACAAGACATGGACAACGTCAATGACCTATCATGAATGGGGCCAACGTTGAAATTTTCACAAACATTTTCTGTATGCACTGAAATTTGACATGTATAGACTATTTGCATGCCTTAAAAATATAGGAGGGTTTCTTGACTCAAATATGACTCACACACCCACTTGTTTCCATCATAAATTCATCATGTAAACCATAAACCCTATTTTTAATTTCTTTCAAAGTACACAAATTGGGTGAAACAAGTTCATTGTCTTGACAGTTCACTTCTATCCCAGAGAAGTTTTTTGTGTTTTGAAAACACAATAAAATCACACTCTTTACTCTTATTCATGATAAGAACATATGCAAGGTCCTATTTAGAATTAAATATGCAAACCACTAGTTTCAATCTTGTTCAACAATATACCAATTGTCATGGTCATTCTCTTGGGTATAATGTGTTCACTTGAGTAACCAGTGGCAATTTTCATGGGTTTTCTAGAACAACCACTTGGGTATGTGTTGCGCCTTTCATTGTGAACTAGGGGGGAATTTATATGATTATGTGGTTTCCATCTACTTGAAACTTGCTTTAGAAAATCCCATGGAAAGAAAGGCCAATAAAGACTATAGTTACAAGGATAGTTCCATAAGTTCATTAGTTGAAAAAGGCCAAGGATGAACCTAATAAGGAACCTCATGAAGGAACAAGAGACTTCGATGAAGGAAGAGGGATATAAAATAAATTGAGATGAAGGAAGAGGGATATAAAATAAATTGAGATAATTTAGTAGAAGTTGAAACCGATTGTCGAAGTAAAAGGTTTTTAAATACCGATTAATGTCTTAACCTTATGTTTGGAACAGAAATTGAACAAACCTCAAGGAAGTCAAACACATTTTGATGGCGACGCAACCCCTCCACAACCTGCAGGTCGGAAGGTCCTCACCAACAGGATCGCTCTTCTCTCCTTGGCCCGAAGAGCTTTCAGCGATGGCTCTTCTATTTCCCTTTCGGGAAATCTGCACCCACAACTAACTTCGAGAAATTCCCCCTTTATACCTCGAGAGGTTGAACTTCACACCTTCGCGAATCTATTTTTCAAGCGCCTTGTCTCTAATCTTTGAACCCCGAAAACAGTCAATGCTAACCCTTCCTCTTTCCTTTTCGGGATTTTCCTTATCGCGATTTCGGCAGTCGCGGTGTCAAGTGACTTGTTCCCGCGATTCCCGAAACCCGACTTTCCGAAATTCCGATGCGCTCTCACAAGGTTGACTTTTCAATGCCCCTTTACTTCTGTTGGGACTTCGGACTTCGCAATATCACGAATCCTAATGCAATGAGTTCAGAACTTCACTCCACGAAACTCTGAAACGGTCAACTGAATTTACTTCTACGTCGATAGTGTGCCACCTGTCCACCTCGCTGACTCCTATGGTCCCACACCATCCTTTTAGTCTTTGGGACTTTGCGTTTCATGATATCACGATTCCCGTTGCAAAGTTTACGGGACTTCCACCTTCAAAATCCTGAAATAGGAATCTGCTTGCAAATCCAACGGCCCTTGTGGCTTGGATCTACATTCCTACTCCTCCTAAGATTAGAATCCATTCAAATCACTCATTGTAACTTCCCTTCTCCTCCGTGAGATCCAACGGCTCACAAAACTTCACGATTTATCCTCAGAGAATTCTAACCGTCCATTTCCCTCGTTACTACGCTTCCCTTCAAATTTTTAAGGTGCTTGGCCTCTTTGCCTTCCTTCAACGACTTCAAAGGCTTCAAATCCTTCTGAACTTACTCAATCTCTGATCCTTTCATAAGACTTCTGCTCGCATTCCTTGTGGCAAACCTTCAACCAATTTTAAATGCTTGACTCCCTTCGACTCTGCGTACACCTGCAACAACAGTCTCTCAATATTTCAATCAGATTCACAACTCTGAGACTTTACTCAGCCTGCGCACTCCTTGCACGGCTCCTGTGTTCCACTGCACTTATGAGGAAATGAGAACAAAAACTATCTATCCTGAACTTTTAGAGATAACCCTTTGAACACCTTGTCGACGTGCTCCTTGCGGACAATTCAACTGCACTCCTTGCAGAAACTCTTGCTTAGATAGAGAAATAATTGAAACTCATTTCATTACCCTTTCCTCTTAGATTTCAAACATTCAACAAGAAATCATTCATACATAGCATAAAATCAATTGCATGACAGAAAGAGTAAACCATTCATGAGCATAACATTCAAAGATGCATACACAAAGAATATATGAACACCATGAGTCTGAATCAAAACTTTATTATATTAATTCAGAACCTCTATACATGGAGTCTGCTACATAGCTCTTTGTTTCTCTTCTATGCTCTCTCTGATTATCCTTATGCTAATGGTCATGCTAATGTTACAATACACAATGAGGGTGTCTATATCTTGTTTTCCCTCTTATGCTCTAAAACTGTCAAATATAACATTCAATTCTACCTACTTGCATTAACTACCATAATTGCTTTCTATTTACTAAGGACGAGAGCGGATCGCTCAAGGTCCATTTAAATTATACAAGGGTGCTCCTTCTTAATAGCTTCATTTAAGGTTAGCGCATTTACTTCAAGACAATTTCAAAATTTGCAGTTGGGTGCTTGCCTAGCTGTCCTTTGCTCCACGTTGGTTCGCTTGAGATGCTCCTGCATCATACTCCTTAGCTTCAAAATTTTCATGGGCTCCTATCCATGAGCTCGTGCAGAGTCTGTTCATGTTTCTGGATATCTGCTTCACTCTCCCAGCTGGCATATTCAACTGGATGGTCTTTCCACTTGACCAAATATCCAAAGTATTGCTTTCACCTGGTCTTCTTGCTCACCCTTTTGTCCAGTATGCGTTCCATCTGCGAATTATCTGCAACTGGCATCTGCTTTGTCCACTGGATCACTGGCTGCTCATTTTCTATCCTTGCTTCCTGTTCTTTATATGGGTACAAATCTGATATGTTGAATATCGGAGAAATTCCGATCCCATCGGGTAATTCAATCTCGTAAGCATTCGCCCCAAATTTCTTTAAGACCTTACATGGTCCGATTTTCTTCATCTTCAATTTATTATATGTTCCTCTCGGGAACCTTTCCTTTCTCAAATGTGCCAGAATCAAATCACCAACCTCAAATTGAAGTTGTCTCCTATGTTGATCTGATTTGCGTTTATATTCCTGGTTCGAACTTTGCAGTTGCTCCTTCACCTGGATGTGAAGTTCCTTCATCGCCTCTGCGAATTCTTATGCACTAGCACTCCTAGTTGCATTCTTTTCTGAATATCTCAACTTAGAAATTCCTCTCGGTTGCATGCCATATACAACCTGAAATGGACTCTGCTCTGTGCTCCTATTAACTGAGTCGTTATAAGAAAATTTTTCCTGTGGTAATATGTTATCCCACTGGCTGTGGTGTTCTGTCACCAAGCTTCTCAACAAGTCTCCCAGACTTTTGTTCACCACTTCTGTCTGTCCATCCATCCGAGGATGATAAGCTGAACTAAATGACAAGTTAGTTCCCAGATTCTTCCATAAGGTCCTCTAGAAGTGTCCTATGAACTTAGTGTCTTGATCCGAAACTATACTCCTTGGTAAGCCGTGAAGTCGAATGACTTCTTTGAAAAACAGGTTCGCAATGTGAGTTGTGTCACTGGTATTTTGACATGGAATGAAGTGTTCCATCTTGGAAAATCTATCCACCACCACAAAGATTGAATCAAAACCTCTTTGCGTTCTTGGCAACCCTAATATGAAATCCATGTTGATTGCATCCCACGACCTTTCAGGTATGGGTAATGGTTGATAAACCCCGCATTTTGTCTTCTTCCCTTCGAATGCTGACAAATTTTGCATCTGTCCACGAATCGCTTGACGCATGTTCGCATTCCCGGCCAAAAATATGATTCATTCAGCTTTGCAAATGTCTTGTCGTGACCAAAGTGCCCTGCCAATCCTCCACTGTGTTTCTCCTTCAGCAAATTCTCCCTCATGGAGCATTTCAGAATACACAGTTTATTACCGTTAAACAGTAATCCTTCCTGGATCATGTATTCTGCCCATTTTCTTCTATCCCTGAGAATTGGATTCTCAGCTGCTTCATACACCTCCTTAAAATCTGGATCATCCCTGTACATGTTCCTGAGATCATCAAAACCCAACGTTTTGACTCTGAACTCCTACAATAACAAAACTTCCTGCTCAAAGCATCATCAACTTTGTTAGCAGTACTAGAAATATGTTTAATCACAAAAGTGAAATTCTGCATATACTTAGCCCATTTGACATGTCTCTGATTCAAATTTTCCTATGGAGTCACAAACTGCGATGCATGATTGTCACTGTACAAGACAAACTCTTTCGAGATCAAGTAATGTCTCCATTTTTTCAATGCCTGTATAATGGCATAGAACTCTTTATCATAAGTGGATTACTTTACTTTCGCTTCATTCAACTTCTCACTGAAGTATGCTATCGGCTTGTCTTCCTGACTCAAGACTGCCCCTATTGAAAATCCACTTGCATCGCATTTCACTTGAAATGTCTTTTGGAAATCTGGTAACACAAAAATCGGTTGTTCCGTAATCTTCCTCTTCAACAAATTAAAACTCTTCTCAGCTTATTTAGTCCAGTGAAAAGACTTGTGTCTTTTCTTCACTGTATCCATCATCGGTGCACTAATTCCACTGAAATTCCTAATGAATTTTCGGTAGAAACTACCCAATCCATGAAAACTTCTCACCTCAAAGGTATTCTTTGGTGATGGCCAATTCTTGATTACCTCCACCTTATCTGGATCCATCCTCAACTCATTTGTAGAAATAACAAATCCCAAGTAAATGAGCTCTGTCTTCATGAATGAGGATTTCTTCATATTTATCAACAGCTTCTCCTGCTGTAACTTCTGCATCACTGTAGCCAAATGCTTCAAATGCTCTGCTACTGTTTTACTGAAAACTAGTATGTCATCCAAATATACAATGACAAATTTTCCGATGAACTCCCTCAGGACTTCGTTCATCAACCTCATGAAGGTACTTGATGCATTTGTTAAGCCAAACGACGTAACAAGCCATTCATACAACCCTTCATTTGTTTTGAATGTTGTCTTCCATTCATCACCTTCTCTAATGCGGATTTGATGATAACCGCTTTTCAAATCAATCTTTGAAAAATACTTTGCTCCACTCAAACAATCCATCAAATCATCCATCCTTGGCAATGGAAATATGTACCTGATGGTAATCTTGTTAATCACCCTCGAGTCAGTACACATCCTCCAGCCTCCGTCTTTCTTTGGACTGAGTACTGTTGGAACAACACATGGACTCAAGCTTTCTCTGACCAATCCTTTGTCCAACAACTCCTGGACTTGTCTTTTGACTTCTTCATTCTCTTGTGGCATCAATCTGTATGTAGCTTTGTTTGGAAAACTGGCTCCTGGTATGAGATCAATATGATGACTCACACTTCTGATCGGTGGCAACAAATGAGGTAATTCGTCCACTACTATATCAGCGAACTCTTCCAGTAGTTCCTGAATCTCTTCTGGTAAATCATTCACTCTTGTGATGGTCAAAACAATCTCGGTTTTCTGACCACAATGAATTTCAGTTCTTCCTTCTTCTTGACCTCTGTAAGAAGTTCCTTCCCACTCATGAGAAGTACAGTGTTGCTTACTTCTGGTTTCACCTCCTTTTCCTTAATTGGAAGCAACATGTGAGTCCTCCCATTCTTATCTAAGGTGTATGTGTTCATTCTCCCATCATGAATCACATTCTTGTCATATTTCCATGGTCTACCTAGAAATAGATGACAAACATCCATAGGAATAACATCACATAATATCTTGTCATTATATCCTCCTATCTTAAATTCAACTAAAAAATGTTTAGTAACAGTTACCTGATGTCCTTTTTGTAGCCACGAAATTATGTATGGGCTTGGATGATCAATCGTTTCCAGCTCCAGCTTTTCTACCATCTCGGTAGAAACGAGATTATCCGTGCTACCACTGTCTACAATGACCTTGCATACCCTATCCTTGATCTTGCAAGCAGTCTAGAAAAGTATGGTTCTTTGGACTGAACTCTCCACCTCCTTTTCTGGTGTCAAAAGAGCTTTTCGCATCATCAACGATCTTCCACCTTCAGCATCTTCTGCCTCAACATCCTGCCTCTGTTCTTCAGTGATGTGAGTTTCTCCACTCTCCTTATTTTTTTCTGGACACTCATAAGACTTGTGCCCATTATTTCCACATGTGAAGCATGTTATTACTTCACCTCTTCCTCTTCCTCTACCTCTGGTACGAGGAAAAATATTATTATCAGCATAATCTCCTCTCTGTTCAGTATGTTGTCCTCTCCGTTCATCATATTTCCCTCGCTGTGAGATTCCACCTCTCTCAGTTCGAGTCTGAGGTTTCTTCTAGTCCTCCTTGGGCTTCTGATATTTATCCTGGGAAACCAATTTACCTTTAGGCTGACTTTTGCCTCGGCCTCTCTGACCTTGCTTTCAGCTCAACTTCTCTTCATCTTTAGAGCCATCTGATAAGCATCCTCCACCGTTCGGATGGTTACCATGCTCATCTCATCCTGAATGTCATATCTCAGGCCATTCATGTATCTGGAAACTTTTTCATCATCGCTCTCCCGATGACCTGCCTTGATGTTCAACCTATAGAATTCTTCAGTGTATTCTTTCACTGTCATCAGCTTCTGTCTCAGGTTCCGCATTCTCCTGGAAAGAGTAATCTGGTAATCTCTGGGGATGAATTTCGCCTTCATCTTCATGATCATTCTATCCCAACTTTTGATCTTTTGCTTACCCTTGCAGCGTTTGTCAGCTTGTAGTTCATCCCACCACAATGTTTCATGTCCCTTCAATCTAGTGACAACATGCTTGACCTTCTTGTCCTCTTCGACATCTTCATAGTCAAAGTATGTGTCCAGAGCTCTAATCTAGTCTAGAAGCTCCTGTGCATCCAGGTTTCCCTCATAAACTGGAATGTCCATTTTCTCTCTTGCACCCATTCTTGCAATAGCTCTGATCAAGCGTTTGTTTGCTGCATCTTCAGCTACAACCTCTTCTTCATGTTCAACCTCAATTTCACTTTCGGAATCACTAACATCCCCAGCACTGACTGTGCATCTTTGTGTTGTCTCCATGTCTTCGAGTCTGGCTCATAGATCACGCATCTCTCTCTCCATGGTTGGATCAGGAATCTGCCTACCTCTTCTCCTTGACATTTCCCTCTCCTCTAGTGGATCGGGTGTTTGTCTATCCCTTCTCCTTGACGGCATGGTGAATTCTTCTTTTCTCTGCTACAAAAAGCAAAGAACCTTTCTGTGCTCTGATACCAAACTGGCGGCGACGTAGCCCCTCCACAACCCACAAGTCGAAAGGTCCTCTCCAACAGGATCGCTCTTCTCTCCTTGGCCCGAAGAGCTTTCAACGATGGCTCTTCTATTTCCCTTTCTAGAAATCTGCACCCACAACTAACTTCGAGAAATTCCCCCTTTATACCTTAGGAGGTTGAACTTCGCACCTTCGCGAATCCATTGTTCAAGTGCCTTGTCTCTAATCTCTGAACCCTGAAAACAGTCAACGTTGACCCTTCCTCTTTCCTTTTCGGGATTTTCCTTATCGCGATTTCGGTGGTCGCGGTGTCAAGAGACTTGTTCCCGTGATTCCCGAAAACTGATTTTCTGAAATTCCGATGCACTCTCACAAGGTTGACTTTTCAATGTCCCTTTACTTCTGTCGGGACTTCGGACTTCGCAATATCACGAATCCTAATGCAATGAGTTTAGAACTTCACTCCACGAAACTCTGAAATGGTCAACTGAATTTACTTCTACATTGATAGTGTGCCACCTGTCCACCTCATTGACTCCTATGGTCCTACATCATCCTTTTAGCCTTTGAGACTTCACGTTTCATGATATCATGATTCCCGTTGCAAAGTTTACGGGACTTCCACCGTCGAAATCCCGAAATAGGAATCCTCTTGCAAATCCAACGACCCTTGTGGCTTGGATCTACAGTCCTACTCCTCCTGAGCTTAGAATCCTTTCAAAGCACTCATTGTAACTTCCCTACTCCTTTGTGAGATCCAACAGCTCATGAAACTTGGCGATTTATCCTCAGAGAATTCTAACCGTTCGTTTCCCTCGTTACTACGCTTCCCTTCAAATTTTCAAGGTGCTTGGCCTCTTTGCCTTCCTTCAACGAATTTGAAGGCTTCAAATCCTTCTGAACTTACTCCATCTCTGATCCTTTCATAAGACTTATAATCGCATTCCTTGCGGCAAACGTTCAACCACTTTTAAATTCTTGACTCCCTTCGACTCTGCGCACGCCTGCAGCAGCAGTCTCTCAATATTTCAATCAGATTCACAACTCTGAGACTTTACTCGGCCTGCGCACTCCTTGCACGACTCTTGTGTTCCACTGCACTTCTGAGGAAATGAGAACAAAAACTATCTATCCTGAACTTTTAGAGATAACCCTCTGAACACCTTGTCGACGCACTCCTTGCGGACAATTCAACTGCACTCCTTGCAGGAACTCTTGCTCAGATAGAGAAACAATTGAAACTCATTTCATTACCCTTTCCTCTCAGATTTCAAACATTCAACAAGAAATCATTCATACATAGCATAAAAGAAATTGCATGATAGAAAGAGTAAACCATTCATGAGCATAACATTCAAAGATGCATACACATAGAATATATGAACACCATGAGTCTGAATCACAACATTCTTATATTAATGCAGAACCTTTGTACATGGAGTCTATTACACAACTCTATGCTTCTCTTCTATGCTCTTTCTAATTATCCTTATGCTAATGGTCATGATAATGTTACAATACACAATGAGGGTGTCTATATCCTTTTTTCCCTCTTGCGCTCTAAAACTGTCAAATCTAACATTCAATTCTACCTACTTGCATTAACTACCATAATTTCCTTCTATCTACTAAGGACGAGAGCGGATCGCTCAAGGTCCGTTTACATTATACAAGGGCTCTCCTTCTTAATATCTTCATTTAAGGTTAGCGCATTTACTTCAAGACAATTTCAAAATTTGCAGCTGGGTGCTTGACCAACTGTACTTTGCTCCACGTTGGTTCACTTGAGATGCTCCTACATCACATTTGTAACATTACTTGAAAATCCCTATTATAGGACCAAAACACTATTCAATGTAGCCCACAAATGAAAAAAAAAGCAACCCCTAAGGGAAACGATGGAAACATATCCCTACTCTACATTTTTATATCATTTTCTTATTGACATTTTTGTACTAGGGGAAATTTTCTAGATCCTTATGGATTCTAAGATAGAAAATTACATTAAAATGGGTAAAAGTGGTGATAAGTTGTCATTTTGAAGGAGACATATAAGATGAACATTGAAACAACATAAGATATAGATGAAGGTTGTTGAGTGTTTACAATCAATGTATAATCAATTCCCAATACAAAAATTATTCCATATATACTTTTATAATCCTCCATTGGTGGTGGTATTTGGTCTCCAACCATGACGTTTCACCTACAAAAACTGCAGGGAAATGGGTCGATAAGCTGCTAATTTCAAAAGGGTGTAACACAATTTTGAAATTAGTCCAAGGAAACTGAATAGTTGTTGGAAATATTACTAAGAGGGGAACAAATTTAAATATATAGTTTTCTATAATGAACTTATACATTTTCAATAAATTCAAAAGAATAGAGCTTCCAATCTTCATTTGACAAAACTTGTCAATGTGGATAATTTCCAAAAATATGCATTAAAAATCCTATGAAAATTTATATGATTAGGGATATCTAATAGATTGTTATATGAACACTTTTGTGGATTCAACACCCTATCAAAGACAATTATAGGTTAGTTTTGAATTGAGATATGTTTGAAGAGGTTTTAAGCATGTGAAACCCTATATCCAAATAGATGAATTGAAGAACAAAACATGCCTAAAAATAGATGATTATCACTCAACATGTGAAACAAAAGGAAAACACATGGATTTTCATCACCACCTTTCAAATTACTCATACCATGATGCTCCAAATTTCATATATACTAGTGCATTGACCTTTGAAAATGAAAATCGGTCTTGCATTTTCAAATGATAAAAATCGATGTAATGAGTGCTCTAGTGGTGTCTAGTGGTGTCTAATCACTCATGAGCTCATTTTCATCATTTTCATCATCGTAATAATCATTTTCATTTTCATTTTCATTTTCATTTTCATCTTCATCATCATCTTCATCATCATCATCGTCGTCGTCATCATTGTCATCATCATCATCATCATCATTGTCATTGTCATCATCATCATTGTCGTTATCATAATTTACACCATCATCATGATCAATATTGTCATCGTCATTTCCATCATAATCATTGTGATAATTAATGTGATCATCATCATCATCATCATTTTCATTGTCATCATAATTTTCTTCCATTTTCATTATCATAATCATCATCATCATCATCATCATCATTTTCATCATTAGGGTGATCATTGTCATTATCACTGTCATCATAATTGTCATCGTCATCTTCATCGTCATCGTCATTGTAATCGCCATTGTCTACGTCGTCATCATCATCGTCATCATCACCATTTTCATCTTCATCATCATCACTATCATATTCACCGTCATTGCAATCATATCATCAACCTAGTGTGACCTCTAGGGAGTAAAGTCATGTTCTTAACCATTACTCCCTCAATATAATATATAATTACTATATATTATATATTATTATATAATATATATTAATTATATAATATATAAATTATATTATATATAATTATAATGTATGTTAATTATACTATATATATATATGTATGTATTAATTATATATATTATAAACAAAACAAAAAAACTTACCAAACAAAACCCCGACCACTATAGAAAACACGTGTACCCAAATTTCAAAACCTAGATAACTAAAAAAAAAAACCGACCAAGAAAGCTACAAGGAGATTACACATAGGTCAAGCGAAAGAGAATTTGGAAGGATCCTGCAGTACATAGGTCATGCGACAAACAAGGAAGGATCTTTCACAGAGGTCGAGCGACATATAAGGAAGGAGACCACATGAGTGTGAGTGACAGAGGAGATCACCCCACCAACACTAGAGGCGAAATGTCGCCTGCAAGATCAGTAATTATGCTATGCACCTCCCAACATTTTCTTCCTTAAATCGATTCTACCATATGCTATAAGAAAAATGTCTGAGGGTCGCTCGTCTTCATTTCTTGTGTTTTCAAAAATTTATATCAGATATAAAGATGATGAGTGGTTAAGGGTTTATTTGTTCATGTAATCATATGCGCGTCTTGAAAGAGACCCTTGTAATCCTTATTTGGATGGAATTGTAACTTGGAATGATATTTTTCTATTAGAAAGGTAAATTTTTGTGAATGGTTGTTTGTGGACTTGAATAGGATGATATTCAAGCATGGTAATTTCAACATCCAAATCTTTAAACAAATTTGATCACTACTAATTGAAACTAGAATTTTATTTTCCTTGATCATCTTTAAAGATGACGTTGTTTCAAAAATGTTTCCATGCTACAAATTGGCTACTGTCAGTATTATGAAGCAAGACTTGAAGAAACATACCACTCAAAATCTATTATGGGAACCTCTATTATGTTGCAATATCATGGCCAAATGGCTATAAATAACCCCTATATTTATCATCATTTGTTCTTAAAGAATATTATGATGGCAAGTGAACATATGCATATCCTTAAGAAAATTTGGGCACTTCTCCATAGGCTATTTTTAAATTCCATGTCTATAGGTATTATTCTTAGAAAAAGGTCTAATATGACCCCGAAATTGCCCCCTTTATGATACATATACATGCATGTCTGAAAATAGGTGGTGCAACTTTTCATTTAGGATAAAATACCTAGAACAACACTTAAAAAATTAAATGTTTCTTATCTAAAAATAGAACACAAAACCCCCAACTAGTAGCTCTTCTTCATCTCCTAAAATAATTATGATTTGGATACAAAGGAAAGGCATATTTAGACTCATTTATTTTTTGATCAATCCTGGGTCATACCAAGCAAAAGATGAACATAGGAAGATGTGAAACAAAGATGAACATAGGTTTTCCCAAGCCTCCTTTATTCCAATGCTAAAGTTTGATGTTTAGATCTCAAAATCAACACTGACTTCATCCACCCAATGTATTCATCCAACAATCCCTATTAAAAGACTTATATGTTTCCCACCATTGCTACCTTGTATGAATGGAATCATGGATGGTTAGTGTGAACAATGGAATTCACAGTTGCATAATCCTTCATAATAGAGATGAAAATTTAGATACAAAGGAACCTGTATAAACTCATTTCACAGTGATATTGTAAGAACCTAATTTTAAATTAAG
>ML840381.1:16899-41960 GCA_009831015.1 Picea engelmannii | reverse complement strand
AGATATATCTCGGATATCCAATAATATAACTGAAATGTGTCAAAGATGAAACCATAAAAAAAGAGATACAGTAATACACAATTCTCTATTAATGATCGAAAATGTACAAAGAATGTAAAAATACAGAGTGAAAGACTCGCTAGAATGGTGGCATCTTATCTTTGAGAAGAGATGTGTCCGCTACTCGCATTCCCAAGAAGATGATTTCACAATGAGACTCCAAAGGAATTTCTATCATAAAGAAAATACAAAACCTTAACCACGGAAGATGAAAAGCCAATAGTTTTGTGGACCCCGTTTGGGGTAGTTTGGTGTATCAACTTCACAGGGGCGTAACTTTGGCATACGATCTATGTTTGGGGCGAATGATAGCTCGTTGGAAAGGTATCATCGAGGAGATTCATTTTGGGGGGATCAATCAAAGCCTTTAGCTATCATTAAGAATATTGATCTCAAAAAACCTTCATTTAGGCCCTCAAAATGGCCTCGGAAGTTAAAAACTACTAAAAATAGTAAATTACCAAAATTGCCAGAAAATTGTCTTCAACCAGTTGGAAAAGGTGGGTGGCCATCGATATCCACCTGGATCAATACTCCCTCCTTAGGAATAAATGGTCTCCATTGCGTTGACTTCTTGGGGGAGAGGGAAAAGTGATTATTGAATCTACATCTTGGTGAGTTGATTACCTTGCTCGAGGCATTGCACTGCTTGGTTTGTGGAAGGTTGTCACAAACCTGTTTTTGGTGGGTTTGAATATGTTCAACCATATGGGATACATGAGATGAATGTGAGAAAAAGGAACCTTTGTGCTTTGCTGCAATATTTCCGACCTGCTTCGTTTGGATAGAAGGTGCTTGGGGCGAGGATCTAGTCGTTGCAATATCCTTCCGTTCACCCTTTGAACAGATTGTGAAGAAGATAAATTTTGTAGAATGAGATACTACCTTGCAGCATTGTTTAAGTGGGACAATAGTTGGAACTACCTCTGGTATCTTGTAGATATGACCTCCTAGAGTAACAATGACACTACGGGGTTAACACTCATAGATATCATGGCACTTCCACATATATGGCTGGCCCAAGAGAACATCACAGACATCCAGTGGGGAAAAATCACATAATACCTCATCCTTGAAGGGATAGATGTCGTATGACTATCATCACTGTTGGTTGACCCAAAGATATCGTCCCTGGTGAAGCCACCCAATGTTGTATGGTTGCGGGTGTGGTGTTCTAGACAATCCCAACTGTTTGACGACATCTGTTGAGATGAAGTTCTTTTGGCTTTTGCTATCAACAACAAAAATCAGCGAGGTCCCCTTCACCCACATCTGTGACTGAAAAGGGTGCTCCCCCTCTTCAGGATCGGTTGGTTCTTCTGGTTGAATTGTTGCGATCACAAAAATAACAGTGGGTTCTGTTTCAATGATTTTTCTTCTATCAGTATTTTTTGAATTGGGTTCTAAATCAGGTTTTGGTTCCTTTTCTTTGATATCAACCACTAATGAAGGTTTTGAGCGACATTCATCGGTGTTGTGTTTGGGGCGTTTGTGAAAATCACACCATTTTCCAGTGTCCTTCTTCGTATTTATGTGATCGTTCTTTTCACGTGGCTTGGACTAGTTTTCGGGAGACTGTTTATTAGGGCCATCTTTATCATACTTTGGTTGTTGCGGATTTGCAGACCCAAATTCCTGTTTGTTCTGGTGCTTAAATTTCTGCACTATTTTAACAACATATCGATAAGCAACATTGCGTGATGAGATGTCCAAAAAAACCATTTCAGTTTGGATGTATCTGTGTAGAGCACTAAGGTATTTCAAAACCAAATGTCATTCAAGGTATTTGATACTCAGCTTGGTGCACAAGGTATTGAAGGTATTGGTGAACTTCAAAACTGATTTTCCCCTCTCTTTCCACAATGTCGTCCATCTCATGTATTGGTCCTCATAGTTGCCAACAAGGTAATATTGTTCCTTTACTGCATCCACAAAAAAACTCCAAGTTGGTTCGGCCCCATATATTCCAGACTCCTCCATGGAACTTTACTCCTAGTAAGTTTCCCACCAATATTTGACATGGGGGATAGCCTTAAGGAGTGTGAAGGTGATCTTTTCCCTGTCAGAGAAATTATGAACATATAAATAACCTTCTAGCAGATTTAGCCATTTTTCTAGGGCATCCTCATCTATGTGTCCATCAAATATGGGAATATCAAAATTGACTTGTACCTTGAAAGGCGAGGTTCCTCCAAAGTGGTCGCTTGATGAAGATGTGTCTATTGTTATCGTTAAGCATTGAAGGATGTGGGAAAATTATCCATCATTTCGTTCCTCTGTCGTGTGAGAGATTTCTCAAGAAAAAAATTAATAGAATCGTCTTCTTTGTCATTTTTCTTTTCTTCTGCCATCAAGGGTTTCTTGGGCATGCGATATCTATTTTACTCAAGAGAGACAAGCTCGATACCCAACTTGCTATACTCGGACATTGTTGGGGACATGCACTGAAAAACAATCAAGAGGAACCTGCTCTGATACCACTGATCTAGATTATTTTCGGCACGAAATGAGAGCAGGGATATAATAAAGAAATGTATAAAGATATCGTGAATATACAATAATATAACATAAATGTGTCAGATATGCAACCATAAATACAAAGATACAATAATACACAATTTTCTATTAATGAGCGAAAATGTACAAAGACTGTAAAAATACAGAGTGAAAGACTCGCTAGAATGTTGTCATGTTATCTCTGAGAAGATATGTGCCCTCTACTCGCATTCGCAAGAATATGATTTTACAATGAGGATCCAAAGGAATTTTTATCATAAAGAAAATCCAAAACCCTAACCCCGGAATATGTAAATCCAACAGTTTTGTGGACCCCATTTTGAGTAATTTGTTGTATCAACTTCCCAGAGGTGTAACTTTGGCATACGATCTACGTTTGGGGTGCACGAAACGTCGTTGGAAATGTATCTTCAAGGATATTCATTTTGGGGGATCAATGAGAGCCTTTGGCTATCACTGAGAAGCTTGATCCCCAAAAACCTACATTTAGGCCCTCAAAATGGCCAGTTGGAAAAGGTGGGTGGCCATCGATATCCACCTGGATCAATCCTCCCTCCTTAGGAAGCAATGGTGTCCATTGCGTTGATTTCCCTAGGGAGAGGGAAACGTGTTTGTTGAATCGACATCTTGGTGAGTTTCTTGCCTTGCTGGAGACGTTGCACTGCTTGGTTTGTGGAAGGCTGTCAAAACCCTGCTTTTGGTGGGGTTTAATATGTTCAACCATTCCAACTACATGAGATGATTGTGTGCAAAAGGAACCTTTTCACTTTGTTGCAATCTTGCCGACCTGCTTCTGTTGGATAGAAGGTTCTTGGGGCGAGGTTGTAGTGGTTCAAGTATCATTTTTTTTACCTTTTGAATAGATTTTGAATAAGTTGAATTTTGTAGTATGAGATACTACCTTGCGGCATTGTTTAGGTGGGACAATAGTTGGAACTACCTCTAATATCCTTTAGAGATGACCTCTAGAGTAACAATGACACTATGGGGTCGAGACTCGTAGATAACATGGTGCTTCCACATATATGGCTGGCCCAAGAAAACATAACACACATCCATTGGGACAATATCACATAATACCTCATCCTTGAAGGGATGCATGCCATATCATAATAAAAAATGATGGTTGAAACGAAGATCTTGTCGCTGGCAAAGCCACCCAATGTTGTATGGTTGTGGGTGTGGTGTCATTGACAATCCCAACTTTTTGACAACCTCTGCTGATATGAGGTTCTCCTGGCTTCTACTATCAATAATAAAATGCAGTCGGGTCCCCTTCACCCACATCTGTGAATGAAAAAGGTGCTCCCCCTCTTCAGGATCGTTTGGTTCTTCTGGTTGAATTTTTGCGGTCGTGACAATAGTAGTGGGGTTTGTGTCGATGATATATCTTCTATCAGTGTTTTCCAAATTAGGGTTTGGTTCTTTGTATTTGATATCGACCACCAATGACGGTTTTGAGCGACATTCATTGGTGTTGTGCCTGGAGATTTTGAGGAAATTGCACCATTTTTCGGTCTCCTTCTTCGTCTTTCCATGAGCCTTCTTTTCCTGTGGCTTGGAATGGTTTTTAGGAGACTATTTGTTAGTGACATATTTATCATACTTCGGTTGTTGGGGATTTGTAGACCTGAACTCCTGTCTGTTCCGATGCTTAAATTTCTGTTGAATTTTAACAACATATCGATAAGAAGCACCGAGTGATGAGATGCCCATAGAATCCATTTCAGTTTGGATGTATCTATATAGAGCCCCATGGTATTTCAGAACCAAATTTTGTTCAAAATCTTTGATGCCTAGCTTGGTGCGCAAGGTATGGAAGGTATTGTTGAACTCCAAAACTGTTTGGCCCCTCTCTTTTTGAGGTGTGGTCCATCTCATCTACCGGTCCTCATAGTTTCCAACAGGGTAATATTGTTCCTTTAATGCATCCACAAAAAAATCCCAAGTGGGCTTGGCCCCATATATTCGAGACTCCTCTCTGGAACTTTTCTCCCAGTAAGTTCCCACCAATGTTTGACATGGGGAAGATCCTTAAGGAGTGTGAAGGTGATTTTTCCCTGTCAGAAAAATTATGAACAAATAAATAACCTTCTAGAAGATTTAACCATTTTTCTAGGGCATCCGCATCTATTTGTCCTTCAAATATGAGAATATAAAAATTAACTTGTACCTTGAAAGGCGAGGTGCCTCCAAAGTGCTTGCTTGATGAAGATGTGCATGTTGTTATCAATAGGCTTTGAAGGATGTGGGAAAAATTATCCTCATTTCATCCCTCTGTCCCCTGAGAGCTCGTTCAAGAAACAGATTAATAGAATCGTGTGTTTTGTCGTTTTTCTTTTCTTCCACAATCGAGGGTTTCTTGGGTGTGAGAGAGATTAAAATTTTGAGACCCAACTTGCTATACTTGGACCTCGTCGAGGACTTGCACTGAAAAACGATCAAGAGAAGCCTTCTATGGTACCACTGATCTGAATTATTTTTGGCACGAAATGAGAGCAAAGATATAATAAATAAATGTACAGATATATCTCGGATATCCAATAATATAATATAAATGTGTCAAGGATGCAACCATAAAAACAGAGATATAGTAATACACAATTTTCTATTAATGAGAAAAAATGTACAAAGACTGTAAAAATACAAAGTGAAAGACTCTCTAGAATAGTGGCAGCTTATCTCTGAGAAGAGATGTGTCAGCTACTTGCATTCGCAGGAAGATGATTCTAGAATGAGGCTCCAAAAGAGTTTTTATCATAAATAAAATTCAAAAAACTAACCCCAAAAGATGAAAACCCAACGGTTTTGTAGACCCCGTTTTGGGTAGTTTGGTGTATCAACTTCCCGGGGGAGTAACTTTGGCATACGATCTGTGTTTGGGGTGCACGATAGCTCATTGTAAAGGTATCTTCGAGGAGATTCATTTTTGGGGCTCAATCAGAGCCTTTAGATACAATTGAAAATATCGGTCCCGAAAAACCTTCATTTGTGCCCTCAAAATGGCCCCAGAAGTTAAAAACTGCTAAAAATAGTAAATTACTAAAATTGCCAGAAAACTATTTTGAGCCAGTTGGAAAAGGTGGGTGGCCACCAATATCCACCTGGATCAATCCTCCCTCCTTAGGAAGAAATTGTATCCATTCCTTTGAGTTCTCAAGGGAGAGGGAAAAGAATTTGTTGAATCTGCATCTTGGTGAGTTGCTTGCATTGCTAGAGACGTTGCACTGCTTGGTTTGTGGAAGGCTGTCATGAATCTGTTGTTGGTAGGGTTGAATCTGTTCAACCATTCGGGCTAAATGAGATGAATGTGTGCAAAAGGAACCTTTTTTGTTTGCTACAATCTTGTCGACCTGCTTTTGTTGGATAAAAGGTGCTTGGGGCAAGGCTATAGTGGTTCCAATATCCTTTCATTCATCTTTTGAACAGATTGTGAAGAAGCTGAATTTTGTAGTATGAGAGACTACCTTGCGACACTGTTTAGGTGGAACAGTAGTTGGAACTACCTCTGGTATCCTATAGATGTGACCCCTAGAGTAACAATGAAACTACGGGGTTGAAACTCGTAGATAGCATGGCGCTTCCACATATATGGATGGCCCAAGAGAAAATCATAGACATCCAGTGGAGAAACATCACATAATAACTCACCCTTGAAGGGATGTATGTCGTATGACAATCGACACTACTAGCTAACATGAAGATCTCATCCCTGGCGAAGCCAGCCGATGTTGTATGGTTGCGGGTGTGGTGTTATCGACAATCCCAACTGTTTAATGACCTCTGCTAAGATGAGGTTCTTCTAGATTCCACTATCAACAATAAAATGCAGTGAGGTCCCCTTCACCCACATCTCTGAATGAAAAAGGCGCTCCCTCTCTTCAGGATCAGTTAGTTCTTTTGGTTGAATTTTTGTGGTCGCGGCAATAGCAGTGGGGTCTACATCGATGATCTATCTTTTATCATTATTTTCTAAATCAAGTTTTGATTCAAGTTTTGGTTCCTTGTCTTTGATCTTGGCCACCAATGATGATTTTGAGCAACATTCATCGGTGTTGTGCCTAGAGCTTTTGTGGAAATCGCACCATTTTGTGGTGTCCTTCTTTGTCTTTCCATGACCCTTCTTTTCCTATGGTTTGGACTTGTTTTTGGGAGACTGTTTGTTAGGGCCATCATTATCATGCTTTGGTTGTTGCGGATTTGCAGACCAGAACTCCCATTATTTTTAGTGCTTAAATTTCTATTCAATTTTAACAACATATCGATAAGAAGGACTGATTGACGAGATGTCTAGAATATCCATTTTAGTTTGGATGTATTTGTGTAGATCCCCACGGTATTTCAGAACCAAATGTCTTTCGGAGTCTTTGATACCTAGCTTGGTGTGCAAGGTATGGAAGGTATTGGTGAAATCTAGAACTTCTTGGCCCCTCTCTTGTTGCAGTGTGTTCCATCTCATGTATTGTTCCTCTTAGTTGCCAACAGGGTAATACTGTTCCTTTACATATCCACAAAAAAATCCCAAGTGAGCTCAGCCCCATATATTCCAGACTCCTTTGTGGAACTTTGCTCCTAGTAAGTTTCCCACCAATGTTTGACATGGGGGAGAGCCTTAAGGAGTGTGAAGGTGATCTTTTCCCTTTCAGAGAAATTATGAATATAGAAATAACCTTCTAGCATATTTAACCATTTTTCTAGGGCATCTGCATCTATCTATCCTTCAAATACGGGAATATAAAAATTAACTTGTACCTTGAAAGGCGATGTGCCTATAAAGTTGTCGTTGGATGAAGACGCACATGTTTTTATCGGTAGGTGTTGAACGAAGTGGGAAAAATTCTCCATCATTTCGTCCCTCTATCACGTGAGAGCTTCCTAAAGAAACAGATTAATAGAATCGCCTTCTTTGTTGTTTTTATTTTCTTCCACCATCGAGGTTTTCTTGGGTGTGTGAGAGGGATTTTCCTCAAGAGAGACAAGCTCAAGACCCAACTTTCTATACTCGGACCTCATCGGGGACATGGATTGAAAAATGATCAAGAGCATCCTGCTCTGATACCACTGATCCGGATTATTTTTGGCACGAAATGAGAGAGGAGATATAATAAATAAATGTACAGAGATATCTCATATATCCAATAATATAACAGAAATGTGTCAGAGATGAAACCATGAACACAGATATACAATAATACACAATTTTTTATGAATGAGCAAAAATATACAAAGACTGTAAAAATACATAGTGAAAGACTCACTAGAATGGTGGTAGCTTATCTTTGAGAAGAGATGTGTCCACTACTCACATTCGCAAGAAGATGATTTTACAATGAGGCTCTGAAGGCCTTTTTATCATAAATAAAATCCAAAACCCTAACGTTGGAAGATGAAGAGCCAACAGTTTTGTGGAACCCGTTATGGGTAGTTTGGTGTATTAACTTCTCGGGGGCGTAACTTTGGCATACGATCTACGTTTGGGGTGCACGATAGCTCATTATAAAGGTATCATCAAGGAGATTCATTTTGGGGGATCAATTAGAATGTTCACAAATCATTGTAAAGCTCGATCCAAAAAAACCTTCATTTAGGCCCTCAAAATGGCCTCGGAAGTTAAAAATTGCTAAAAATAATAAATTACCAAAATTTCCAGAAAACTGTTTTGAGCCAGTAGGAAGAGGTGGATGGCCCCCAATATCCAATTGGATCAATCCTCCCTCCTTAGGAATAAATTATATCCATTTAATTGAGTTCTCAGGGGAGAGGGAAAAGTGTTCGTTGAATATGCATCTTGGTGAGTTTCTTTCCTTGTTGAAGACGTTGCACTGCTTGGTTTGTGGAAGGTTGTCACAAACTTGTTGTTCACAGGGTTGAATCTATTCAACCATTCGGGCTACATGAGATGATTGTGTGAAAAAGGGAACTTTTCACTTTTTTTTAATCTTTTATACCTGCTTCTATTGGATAGAAGGTGCTTGGGGTGATGATGTAGTGGTTGCAGTATCCTTTCGTTCACCTTTTGAACAGATTGTGAAGAAGCTCAATTTTGTAGTATGAGATACTACCTTGCGGAATTGTTTAGGTGGGATAGTAATTGGAACTACCTCTGGTATTCTGTAGAGATGACACCCTAGAGTAACAATGACACTACGGGGTCAAGACTCATAAATAGCATGATGCTTCCACATATATGGCTAGCCCAAGAGAACATCACAAACATCCAATGGGGAAACATCATATAATACCTCATCCTTGAAGGGATGGATGTCATATGACAATCAACACTGATGGATGACAGGAAGATCCCGTACCTAGCGAAGAAACCTGATATTGTATGGTTGTGGGTGTGGTGTTGTCGACAATCCCAACTATTTGACGAGCTTTGTTGAGATGAAGTTATTTTGGCTTCAACTATCAAAAATAAAATGCAGTTGGGTCCCCTTCACCCACATCTATGAATGAAAAAGGCGCTCCCCCTCTTTAGGATCGATTGGTTCTTCTGGTTTATTTTTTGCGGTCGAGAAAATAGCAGTGGGGTATGCATCAATAATTTGTCTTCTATCAGTATTTTCTTAATTTGGTTCTGAATTAGGGTTCAGTTCCTTGTCTTTGATCTTGGCCACCAATGACAGTTTTGAGCAATATTCATCAATGTTGTTCTTGGGGATTTTGTGGAAATCACACCATTTTCCGGTGTCCTTCTTCATCTTTTTGTGACCCTTCTTTTCCTATGGCTTGGACTGGTTTTCGGGAGACTATTTGTTAGGGACATATTTATCATACTTTGGTTGTTTCATATTTGTAGACCCAAACTCTCGTTTGTTCTACTACTTAAATTTATGTTCAATTTTAACAGCATGTCGATAAGAAGCATCGAGTGATGAGATGTACAGAAAATCCATTTCAGTTTGGATGTATCTATGTAGAGCCCCAAGATATTTTAGAACCAAATGTCGTTTGGAGTCTTTCACACCAGCTTGGTGTGCAAGGTATGGAAAGTATTGGTTAACTCTAGAACTGCTTTTCCCCTCTCTTGCCATAGTGTGGTCGATCTCATGTACTAGTCCTCATAGTTTCCAACAGGGTAATATTGTTCCTTTACCACATCCACAAAAAAATCCCATGTGGGCTCGACCCCATATATTTCAGACTCCTCTGTGGAAATTTTATCTCAGTAAGTTTACCACCAATGTTTTACATGGGGGGGAGCCTTAAAGAATGTGAAGGTGATCTTTTCCCTATCAAAGAAATTCTAAACAAAGAAATAACCTTCTAGTAGATTTAACCATTTTTCTAAGGCATCCACATCTATATGTCCTTCAAATATGGGAATATCAAAATTAATTTATACCTTGAAAGGTGAGGTGCCTCCAAAGTGGTCTCTTGATGAATATGCACATTTTTTTATCAGTAGGCATTGAAGGATGAGGGAAAAATTCTCCATCTTTTTGTCCCTCTGTCGAGTGAGAGCTTGCTCAAGCAACAGATTAATAGAATCATCTACTTTGTCATTTTTATTTTCTTCCTCCATCGAGGTTTTATTAGGTGTGTGAGAGATATTTTCCTCAAGAGAGATGATCTCGAGACCCAACTTGTTATACTCGAACCTCGTCGGGGACATGCATTGAAAAATGATCAAGAGAAGCCTGCTCTGATACCACTAATCTGGATTATTTTTGGCACAAAATGAGAGCAGAGATATAATAAATAAATCTACAAAGATATATCAGATATCCAATAATAGAACAGAAATGTGTCATAGATGAAACCATAAACACAGAGATATATTAATACACAATTTTCTATTAATAAGCGAAAATGTACAAAGACTATAAAAATACAGAGTGAAAGACTCACTAGAATGGTGGCATCTTATCTTCGAGAAGAGATGTGTCCTCTACTCGCGTTCGTAAGAAGGTGATTTTACAACGAGGATCCAAATGAATTTTTTATCATAAATAAAATCCAAACCCCTAACCTCGGAAGATGAAAAACCAACAGTTTTGTGGACCCCATTTTCGGTAGTTTGGTGTATCAACTTCCCGGGGGCATAACTTTGGCATACAATCTACGTTTGGGGCGCATGATAGCTCATTGGAAAGGTATCATCGATAAGATTCATTTTTGGGGATCAATCAGAGCCTTTGGTTATCAATGAGAATATCAATCCAGAAAAACCTTCATTTAGGCCCTCAAAATGGCCCTAGAAGTTAAAAACTACTAAAAATAGTAAATTACCAAAATTGTCAGAAAACTGTTTTGAGCCAGTTGGAAAAGGTTGGTGTCCACCAATATCCACCTGGATCAATCCTCCCTCCTTAGTAAGAAATTTTCTCCATTGTTTTGAGTGCCTGGGGTAGAGAGAAAAGCATTTATTGAATTTGCATCTCGGCGAGTTGTTTGCCTTGCTGGAGACGTTGCACTGCTTGGTTTGTGGAAGGCTGTCATGAACCTGTTTTTGGTGGGGTTGAATATGTTCAACCATTCGGTCTACATGAGATGACTGGATGCAAAAGGAACCTTTGTTCTTTTCTGCAATATTTCTGACCTACTTCTGTTGGATAGAAGGTGCTTGGAGTGAGGTTGTAGTGGTTGCAGTATCCTTTCGTTCACCTTTTGAATAGATTGTGAAGAAGCTAAATTTTTTAGTATGAGATACTACCTTGTGACATTCTTTAGGTGGGACAGTAGTTAGAACTACCTCTGGTATCCTATAGAGATGACCGCCTCGAGTAACAATGACACTACGAGGTCAAGACTCGTAGATAAGATGGCGCTTCCACATATATGGTTGGCCAAAGAGAACATCATAGACATTCAGTTGGGAAACATCACATAATACATCATCATTGAAGGGTTGGATGCTATATGAAAATCGACACTGTTGGCTGACACAAAGATCTCATCCCTTGCAAAGCCACCCGATGTTGTATGGTTGCGAGTGTGTATTTGTCAAAAATTCCAATTGTTTGACGACCTCTGTTGAGATGAGGTTCTTCTGTATTATGCTATCAACAATAAAATGCAGTGGGGTCCCCTTCACCCACATCTATGAATGAAAAATGTGCTCCCCCTCTTCAGGATCGGTTGGTTCTTCTGGTTGAATTGTTGTGGTTGTGACAATAATAGTGGGGTCTACGTCAATGATATGTCTTCTATTACTATTTTATGAATCACGTTCTGAATTAAGGTTTGGTTCCTTATCCTTGATCTCGGCCACCAATGATGGTTTTGAGCGACATTCATTGGTGTTGTGCCTGGGGATTTTGTGGAAATCACACCATTTTCCGGTGTCCTTCTTCATGTTTTTGTAACCCTTATTTTCCTGTGGCTTGGACTGGTTTTTAGGAGACTGTTTGTTAGGGCCATCTTTATCATACTTTTTTTGTTGCATATTTTCATACGCAAACTCACGTTTTTTTTGGTATTTAAATTTTTTCTCAATTTTAACAACATATCGATAAGCAACACTGTGTGATGAGATGTACAAAAAATCCATTTCAATTTGGATGTATCTATGTAGAGCCTCATGGTATTTCAGAACCAAATGTCTTTCAGAGTCTTTCATACCCATCTTTGTGTGCAATGTATGGAAGGTATTGGTGAACTCCAGATTTGGTTGGCCCCTCTCTTGCCATAGTGTGATCCATCTCATGTACTCATCCTCATAGTTGCCAACATGGTAATACTGTTCCTTTACCGCATCCACAAAAACATCCTAAGTGGGCTCGACCCCATATATTACATAATCCTTTGCGGAACTTTGCTCCTAGTAATTTTCCCACCAATGTTTGACATGGGGGAGAGCCTTAAAGAGTGTGAAGGTGATATTTTCCCTATTGTACAAATTAGGAATAGAGAAATAACCTCCTAGCAAATTTAACCATTTTTCTAGGGCATACGCATCTATATGTCCTTCAATTATGGGAATATTAAAATTAACTTGTACCTTGAAAGGAGAGGTGCCTCCAAAGTATCTTCTTGATGAATATGCACCTATTTTTATTGGTAGGTGTTGAAGGATGTGGGAAAAATTCTCCATCATTTCGTCCATCTATCGCATGAGAGATTTCTCAACCAATAGATTAATATAATCTTCTACTTTATCATTTTTATTTTCTTCCGCCATCTAGTGTTTCTTGGCAATGCGAGAGCGAATTTCCACAAGAGAGACAATATTGAGACCCAACTTGCTATACTCAAACCTCGTTGGGGACATGCACTGAAAAATGATCAAGAGAAGCCTTCTCTGATACCACTGATGCAGATTATTTTCGGCATGAAATGAGAGTGGAGTTATAATAAATAAATGTACATAGATATCTCGGATATCCAATAATACAACATAAATGTGTCAGATATGCAACCATAAGAACATAGATATAGTAATATAAAATTTTCTATTAATGAGCAAAAATGTACAAAGTTTGGTATACTTTAGATATGACCCCCCAGAGTAATAATGACACTATGGGGTTGAGACTCGTAGATAGCATGGTGCTTCAACATATATGTCTAGCCCAAGAGAACATCATAGACATCCATTGGGGAAACATCACATAATACCTCATCCTTGAAGGGTTGGATGTTGTATGAAAATCAACACTATTGGCTGACATGAAGATTGTGTCCCTAGCGAAGCCACCCAATGGTGTATGGTTGTGGGTGTGGTGTTGTCCACAATCCCAAATGTTTGACGACCTCTGCTGAAATGAGGTTTTTTTGGCTATCATTATCAACAATAAAATGCAGTGGGGTCCCCTTCACCCCCATATGTGAATGAAAAAGGCACTCCCCTGGGCCCCTCTTCAAGATCGGTTGGTTCTTCTGGTTGAATTGTTGCAGTCGTGACAATAGAAGTGGGGTCTACGTCGATGATCTGTCTTCTATCGATATTTTTATGAATCAGGTTCTCAATCACGGTTCAATTCCTTCTCTTTGATATTGGCCACCAATGACGGTTTTGAGTGACATTCATCGGTGTTGTGCCTGGGGCTTTTATGGAAATCACACCATTTTTCGGTGTCCTTCTTCGTCTTTCCGTGACCCTTCTTTTCATGTGGCTTAGACTAGTTTTTAGGAGACTATTTGTTAGGGCCATATTTATCATACTTTGGTTGTTGTGGATTTGCAGACCCGAACTCCCATGTGTTTTGGTGCTTAAATTTCTTCTCAATTTTAACAGTATATCGATAAGCAACACTGAGTGATGAGAGGTCTAGAAAATCCATTTCAGTTTGGATGTATTTTTGTAGAGCCCCATGGTATTTCAGAACCAAATTTTATTTGTAGTCTTTGATACCCAACTTGGTGCGCAAGGTATGGAAGGTATTGGTAAACTCCAAAACTGATTGGCCCCTCTATTTCTGCAGTGTGGTCCATCTCATGTACTGGTCCTCATAGTTTCCAACGTGGTAATACTATTCCTTTAACACATCCACAAAAAAATCTCAAGTGAGCTCGGCCCCACATATTCTAGACTCCTCTGTGGAAATTTTATCCCAGTAAGTTTCCCACCAATGTTTGACATGGTGGAAATCCTTAAGGAGTGCGAAGGTGATATTTTCCCTGTCGAAGAAATTATGAACATAGAAATAACCTTCTAGCAGATTTAACCGTTTTTCTAGGGCATCCACATCTATCTGTCCTTCAAATATGGGAATATTAAAATAAACTTGTACCTTGAAAGGAGAGGTGCCTCCAAAGTGTATGATTGATGAAGACACACCTGTTGTTATCGATAGGCATTGAAGGATGTGGGTAAAATTCTCCATCATTTCATCCCTCTATCACTTGAGAGCTTGCTCAAGCAATAGATTAATAGAATCGTATGTTTTGTCGATTTTAATTTCTTCTGCCATCGAGGGTTTCTTGGGAATGCAAGAGATATTATCCTCAAGAGAGAAAACATCGAGACCCAACTTGCTATACTCGGACCTCATCAGGGATATGCACTAAAAAACGATCAAGAGCAACCTGCTATGACACCACTCATCTGGATTATTTTCGGCACAAAATGAGAGCGGAGATATAATAAAGAAAAGTACAGAGATATCTCATATATACAATAATATAACATAAATGTGTAAGATATGAAACCATAAACACAGAGATACAGTAATACACAATTTTTTATTAATGAGTGAAAATGTACAAAGACTATAAAAAAGTAGAGTGAAAGACTCGCTAGAATGGTGGAAGCTTATCTCTGAGAAGATATGTGTCCACTTCTTGCATTCACAAGAATATTATTTTACAATGAGGCTCCAAAGGCCTTTTTATCATAAATAAAATGGAAACCCTAACCCCAGAAGATGAAAAGCCAACAGTTTTGTGGACCCCATTTTGGGTAGTTTCGTATATCAACTTCCTAGGGGCGTAACTTTGGCATACAATATTTGTTTGGGGCGCACAATAGCTTGTTGGAAATGTATCATCGAGGAGATTCATTTTGGGGGATCAAACAAAGCCTTTGGATATCAATGAGAAGCTCGATCCTGAAAAAACCTTTCATTTATGCCCTCAAAAACTGCTAAAAGTAGTAAATTACCAAAATTGCCAGAAAATTGTTTTGATCCAATTGGAAAAGGTGGATGGCCACTGATATCCACCTGGATCAATCCTCCCTTCTTAGGAATAAATGGTCTCCATTGTGTTGAGTGCCTGAGAGAGAGGGAAAAGTGTTTGTTGAATCTACATCTTGGTGAGTTGCTTTCCTTGTTGGAGACGTTGCACTACCTGGTTTGTGGAAGGATGTCACAAACCTATTTTTGGCGGGGTTGAATCTGTTCAACCTTTCGAGCTACATGAGATCAATGTGTGCAAAAGGAAACTTTGGATTTTTTTCAATCTTGTCGACCTGCTTCTGTTGGATAGAAGGTGCTTGGGGCTAGGCTCTAGTGGTTGCAGTATCCTTTCGTTCACCTTTTTAACAGATTGTGAAGAAGATAAAAAAATTTAGTATGAGATACTACCTTGCAGCATTGTTTAGGTGGGATAGTAGTTGGAACTACCTCTATTACCATTTAGAGATGACCACCCAAAGTAACAATGACATTATGGGGTCAAGACTCTTAGATATCCTAGCGCTTCCACATATATGGTTGGCCGAAGAGAACATCACAAAAATATAACGGAGAAACATCACATAATACCTCATCCTTGAAGGACTAGATCCCGGATGAAAATCAACACTACTAGTCGACACAAAGATCTCGTCCCTAGCGAAGCCACATGATGTTGTATGGTTGCAGGTGTGGTGTTGTTGAAAATCCCAATTGTTTGATGACCTCTGCTGAGATGAGGTTCTTATGTATTCCACTAAAAACAATAAAATGTAGCAAGGTCCCCTTCACCCACATCTGTGAATAAAAAAGGCGCTCCCCCTCTTCAAGATCAGTTGGTTCTTCTGGTTAAATTGCTGTGGTCGGGATGATAGCAGTGGGGTATGTGTCAATGACCTGTCTTCTATTAGTATTTTCTTAATCAGGTTCTAAATTAGGGTTCAGTTCGTTGTCTTTGATCTCGACCACCAATGATGATTTTGAGCGACATTCAACGTTGTTGTGCCTGGGGATTTTGTGGAAATCGCACCATTTTCTAGTGTCCTTCATCTTTCTGTGACCCTTCGTTTCCTGTGGCTTGTACTAGTTTTCAAGAAATTATTTGTTAGGGACATCTTTATCATACTTTGGTTGTTGCGGATTTTCAAGCCCGAATTCCTATTTATTTTGGTGCTTAAATTTCTACTCAATTTTAACATCATATCGATAAGCAGCACCAAGTGATGAGATATCCAAAAGATCCATTTCAGTTTGGATGTATCTATGTAGAGCCCATGGTATTTGAAAACCAAATTTCATTTGGATTCTTTAATACCTAGCATGGTGCGCAAGGTATGGAAGGTATTGGTGAACTATGGAACTTCTTGGCCCCTCTCTTTCTACAGTGTGGTCCATCTCATTTATTGGTCCTCATAGTTTTCAATAGGATAATACTATTACTTTACCACATCCACAAAAAACTCCCAAGTGGGCTCGGCCCCATATATTCTAGACTCCTCTGTTGAAATTTTCTCCCAATAAGTTTCCCAGCAATGTTTGACATGGGGGAGGCCTTAAGGAGTACGGAGGTGATCTTTTCGCTGTCGGATAAATTATGAACAAAGAAAAAACCTTCTATCATATTTAACCATTTTTTTAGGGCATCCACATCTATCTGTCTTTCAAATATGGGAATATCAAAATTAACTTGTACCTTGAAAGGAGAGGTGCCTCCAAAGTGGTCTCTTGAGGAAGACAAGCCTATTGTTATCGGTAGGCATTGAATAATGTGGGAAAAATTCTCCATCATTTCGTCCCTCTTTTGTGTGAGAGATTGCTCAAGCAACAGATTAATAGAATCATCTGCTTTGTCATTTTTCTTTTATTTCTCCATCAATATTTTCTTGGGCATGTGAGAGAGATTGTCCTCAAGAGATACTATCTTGAGACCCAACATCCTATACTCGGACCTCGTCGAGGACATGCACTGAAAAACAATCAAGAACAGCCTGCTCTGATACCATTGATACAAATCAGTGTCAGATATCAAAACATAAACACAGAGATACAATAATACACAATTTTTTATTAATGAGCGAAAATGCACAAAGATTGTAAAAATACAAAGTGAAAGACTCGTTAGAATGGTGTCAGCTTATCTCTAAGAAGAGATGTGTTTGCTACTCGCATTTGCAAGATTATGATTATAAAATGAGGCTCCAAAGGTATTTTTATCATAAATAAAATGCAAAACCCTAACCTCGAAAGATGAAAATCCAACAGTTTTGTGGACCCCATTTTGGGTAGTTTGGTGTATCAACTTCTTGGAGGCGTGACTTTGGAATACGATCACCGTTTGGGGCGTACGATAGCTCATTGGAAAGGTATCGCCGAGGAGATTAATTTTGGGGTGTGAATCAGATACTTTGGCTATCATTAAGAATCTATATCCCGAAAAACCTTCATTTATGCCCTCAAAACGGCCTCGAAAGTTAAAAAATGCTAAAAATAGTAAATTACCAAAATTGCCAGAAAACTATTTTGAGCCAGTTGGAAAAGATGGTTGGCCACCGATATCCACTTGGATCAATCCTCCCTCATTAGGAATCAATGTTCTTCATTGCGTGGAGTACCCAGGGGAGAGGGAAAAGAGTTTGTTGAATCTACATCTTGGTGAGTTGCTTTCCTTGCTGGAGACGTTGCACTACTTGGTTTGTGGAAGGCCCTCATGAACCTCTTGTTGGTGGGGTTGAATATTTTCAACCATTTGGGCTACATCAGATTAACATTTGTAAAAAAAAACTTTGTTCTTTTCTGCAATCTTTCCGACCTACTTCTATTGGATAGAAAGTGCTTGGGGCAAGGCTGTAGTGGTTGCAATATCCTTTCGTTCACATTTGAACAGATTGTGAAGAAGCTGAATTTTGTAGTATGAGATACTACCTTGCAGTATTGTTTAGGTGGGAGAGTAGTTGGAACTACCTCTGGTATCCTGTAGAGATGACCCCCCAGAGTAAAAATGACACTACGGGGTCGAGACTCGTAGATAACATGGCGCTTGCACATATATGGCTGGCCCAAGAGAAAATCATAGACATCCAGTGGGAAAAAATCACATAATACCTCATCCTTGAAGGGTTGGATGTTGTATGGCAATCATCACTGCTGGCTGACACAAATATCTTGTCCTTGCGAAGCCACCCGATGTTGTATGGTTGCAAGTGTGGTGTTTTTGACAATCCCAACTTTTTGAATACCTCTGTTGAGATGAGGTTCTCCTGACTTCCACCATAAACAATAAAATGTAGCGGGGTCCCCCTCACCCACATCTGTAAATGAAAACGGTACTCCCCCTCTTCAAGATCAATTGGTTCTTCTGGTTGAATTGTTGTAGTCGTGACAATAGCAGTGGGGTCTATGTCGATGATCTGTCTTCTCTCAGTATTTTCTGAATCAGGTTGTGAATCAGGGTTCGGTTCCTTGTCTTTGATCTCAGCCACCATTGAGGATTTTGAGAAACTATTGGAGCAGGCCAAATCGGAAAGAAATGTTATTTTGGGAGGAAATGCATGCATAAGGAAAGTGACAGTTGGAAGGAAGAAAAGAAAGCGCGCATGCATGGAATACCTAACGATGTTAGGGTTAGGTTTTTTGTAATACATTGTAATGGTTGATGAGCCAGAAATGTATATATAGAGAGAGATACCTAGGAGAGGGCTTGGAGAGGCCAAGGATGGAGGTTGTTTGAGGGAAAATCATGTTTTGATAGAGGGTTACTTGCATGAAAATGAGTACTAGTCTCTAATACTCTATCATACAACCTAATATTGTAAGTTGTTGAGTTGTTGAGGGGTTAGCAGGGTAGATCTTGAGGGTTAGATTACATTCTGAGGAGCCTGGTGTGATCTAGTCTGCCTCATAATAGATCTCAACCCGACTGAGATGAATTGTAAATAATGCGACGTTGTAGTTTTGGAACTGCCATAATAAAAGAGCTTGAGAGTCATATCTTTGTGGACGTAGCCCGGTGGGTGAACCACGGTAAAACTTGTGTTGTGTCATTGAATGCTTGTGTCTCTTTTGTTGTTTATGAGTAGATGTTAGCATGATGAATGAATGAGATAATTACATTACATGCATAATTGGGAATGAGTGTATATTTCATTAACAAGTTAATTAGAACTCTCAGCACACACTTCTCAGATGTCCATTCAATCATGGACTGCAAACACTTGAGTATTGCAGTCACCCATTAAGACTATCTTGGGTGAGACTGCATGGTGCACTCTGTGCGCTGCATTACCTTCTATTTTACCATGAGGGATGATAGTTTTATAGGCTTTGTTGGAACCCCAGTAGACTTGAACCTAGGTCAATCATCTTAAAGGTATAACTCAGAAAAAATAAAACCAACAAATGGTTCTATTGTCGGTTGGAACAGTATAGGATTGAGTGGATGTGATTTATTAAAGATATGTTAAAAGAGGGTAATATCTACGAAAGTTGGGTCAAAAGAATACCGAATTGAACAAAAACAAGGTGAGAATGCACCACTTGAGACCATGAAATCCCACAAAAGCAAAGATCAAAACTTGGTTGAAGACAAAGGAGCTAGAGTTTGCAAAGAAAGATAACATAAACCCTAGAGTAACACCACGCAAATATCTTGAGAAGTACGTGTATACTGATCTACATGAAGTATTTTTCTGTGATTTTCCACACTTATTGTAGGATTGGATATTGAGGTTGAAGTATAACCACGCAACAAACCGGATCTGACAATTAGAGTGGACCTTAGTTCAGATTGAGCAACTACAACAGGTGAATAACAAATTCACCCATGCGGTAGATTTTTGGCTCGACAATATTGTAGTATTCTTTATAACAAAATTTGCAGTAGATACCGTGAAGTTGTACAACTCCGTAGAGAAAGAGCTTCTATGAGGGTCTCAAGGAAGGGGGGAAGCATTGAGAAAAAAAAAGGAGAAATGGAAGGAGAAATGGATAAAGGAAAGAAGGAGGAACCCTTGGAACCAATCATGATGGACGACAACCAGATCAAGCGGATCATGGTTACAGCTAGAAAGGTGCACAGTGTAGTACCCTACCAATACAAGGTGAACACCAAGAAGAGATTCGTAGATGCAAGGGAAGGCTTGGCAAGTGATGAAGAGGAGGTAGAGGATATTCGGGCTATGGAGTAGATTGAGGAAATCCTACGCACAACATACGAGAGGAAAACGAGAGGTCCAAGAGTGGGAAGAGAAGGCAACAATCCTATCCATATTAATGTCAGTGTGGAACCCATAAATCCATGTGTGACTAACACACAAAAAAAACACCACCATTTAGACAATCGAATTTCGGGAGAAGGAAGACAACATGAAGTAAATCTACATAAGGTAGAACAACTAGGGGAGCCAGTTCAGGAAGAAGCAGTCAAGTATTTACACTGTGCAGAGGTAGTAGTTCAGGATTCAGGATCACAGGAAATGATCCCACCATTAGGTTACCAGAATTCAAAGGAGAAGCGTCGGAGGTCCTAAAAAAACACCTGTTTATTTGTGAGAAGATTTGGGAAGCCGAATAGATCAAAAATGAGGAAACTAAACTTTCACAATGAGAGATCACACTAAGGGATCGCGCCCTATATTGGTATATGATTTTAGCCACAAACAATCCACCAGGGACAACTAGAACAATTGCGGATATCAAGAAATTGTTGATAAATGAATTTTAGAAGCCAAGTTCAGAGGACCAGTACATGAACAAGATGATAGAAATTACGCAGAAACCAACAGAATCTGTATGGGATATTGACCAGATATTCAAGCAGTTGAAAGGAAAGTTGAAATATCTCATGATAGATATGCATCATGGGCACCTATTTGTCAATTCACTACTACCACACTTGAAATATCCACTACGACAATAGAATTTTCAGACAGAGGCTCTACAGGAAACCCTGGAACTGGAAGAAAACCAATATCAGAAGATAGATCTAGCCATTGAATAGTTGAAGGAGGATTTGAAGAACTTAACGTTCAAGCTAAACCAGAACAAAAGTAAGGACAAACGAGAATTCATTTGGAGTACCACATGCAGGACTAAAGGACACCATAAGAATAAATTCCCAACATTCGCACAGTATATGGTAGGGGGGATGCCAAATTTGTTACCAACAGGAGGACTATGGTGAGAAATCTGTAATAAATAGTGCCACAACCCATATCACTTCCCGATTATGCATAAATACCAGATAGTCCCAAAGATTTCATATTACAACTTTTCCAAGTCAGTGAACCATGATGACAAATAATGTAGAACTATGGACTTGATGAGAGAGAGAGGACATCAAATGAATATAGGGTGTAGGCATAAATCATGATCGAGCAAGATGCACCTCATTTTAACCAGGTACCATCCCCATACAACACTTCACATTCATAGTATAATATTGTGCAACAACCATATAATACCGCGCAGCCACAGTATAACACAGCGCAACCTCAGTACAATATCACACAATATAATCAAGTGCCTCAATATAATGCATCGTGAGGATATAGATCTGGATATAGAGGTGGAGGACGTGCAATATGAGGATTTGGAAGAGGTAGAGGACCATTGGTATGTCACAACTTTCAAAAACCAAGAGACTATGCTAGAGAATGCCCACTTCCACCAGTGAATTGTATGTATTGTCGCACATCGGATCATGACATGGAAGAATGTGCTATGTTACTAGGGAATATACAAGAAAATAGGAATCATAACAACCATAATGTTCAATGGATTTTAGCGGAAGGGAGGGACGATGGAAGAAACATCAACATAGTTACGCGTGGAGGAGCTAAAACAAGAAACAACATAGTCCGACAAGAGCCAGTACAACATCAGTGGGTGAAGAAGAATGTTGAACCAAGAAATAGTTCAACATGTAGAATGCGAAGGAAACATTGAAGCAAGCCAGACAAGAATTTCTAAAGCTAGACACCACATTGACTTCAACCGCGTAGTAGACTAAGGAAGTACGAGAGTACGAGATGCCTCCATCATTGGATCATACCAAAGAAATGCAGCCTCTGGTACAAGTAAGTACAATAAAAGGATTTTTGCAATCATGTGTAAAACTATTAAATGATCCATCCTTTGTCAAGATATACAAAGTATGTTAGAAAGATGTAGCATAGAGACAAAAGGAAAACTAGAAAAGAAATAGTCAATCACCTACATACAAGGAGAAGAGCAAGTAGGGAGTTCAGGCTGAATGCCAACATCAAAGATTTCAACATGCGAAATATCATACTAGATCTAGGATCCAAAGTCAATGTATTACCCAAGAAGACATTGTAATCTATGGGAGAACCCACATTAGGATATTCACCTATTCAACTGAAACTAGCAAACCAACACAGAGTTCTACCAATTGGGAGACTGAAAGGCATGAAAGTAGAATTGGATGGAGTGTGTACAAAAGCTGACTTCGAAGTAATAGAGATAGTGGACAACACAACACCATATCCAACATTCCTCGGATTGGATTGGGCATTTGATAACCAGGACATAATCAATTTAAAGACACAAAAAATGACATTTGATTCAAGAGAATACAGGGTCATTGTGCCATTAGACCCATCAGAAGGGGAGAGGTTTGTAGAGCCTACTTTCTTGGACTTGGAGTAAATCTGCCAGTTGTAAATGACAACTGTGTGAGATGAGGATTACATGAACCCAACTATGGATGGAATACTCAGTTGGTGGAGAATTACTTCATGTGCGTCAGACTCAAATACAGGTTTAGAGAACTGGCAATAGAGGCCACATGAAGTTTCCACAAGAAGATGCACAAGAATAGACATCACAGTAAGATGGGTAGGTACGGAGATAAGGGAACCACCAGTTTCCATGGGGTAAACGATCTAGAATCATTTTTGACACATTATGAAGATGAAGTGGTAGAAAATCAGAGACTCTCGACACTTGATGTAACATTCAAGACCACACCTACAAGATGGTGGGGTGCACACAAGGAAACAATCAAGGATTGGTACCAATGTAAGTGGTTACTGCATATAAGGTTTGGTGCAGAACATATAAGAAACCAACAATAGAAGTACGATGGATAGAGGGAACCAGCGGAACACTTGGAGAAGTGCAGATCACTGTGGAAAATGATACCCCAAGAGGAATGGCCTCACCATTTTGCACACACCTTAGAGGGAATCCCAACAAACTAGTATACAGAACAGGAACTGTGCAGAGGAACTACGAGCTGGACAATATTGGAGTAGAACTTTAAATTCACTTTCTCATTCGAGCATGAGAACCCCAACATAGATGTAGCACTTAAGCAGATAAGAGGGGTGATATTCATTAAGGAACCAGAATTTGAACTCATAATCGAGGAACAATAGTAGAATAGACAGACAGTGAAAGAACTATTGTCAAGCTACCATGTGCAGGAAGAAGTACCAGAGGAAGACAACCCATGCGATATTTAGATCGAGAAAGAGGAAGGAGAAAGAGAAGTGGAAGGTCCACCTCTATAATAATAATTAATTGTTGCGCCAATCAAGGTGAATAAAGTCGACATTGGGACAGTTGAGAATCCCAAAATGGCCATCATTGGAGACTACTAGGATGAGAAAACAGTAGAAATCATAACAGAGTTATTGCCCAAGTACAATGACTGGGTTCCCACAACATTTATAGAAATGAAGGGCATAGCAGGAGAGCTAGGTGAAATGAAGATACCACTCAGAGTTGAGGCAATACCAATCATACAACAACCATACAGACTAAATTTGATATATAAGAAAAAAGTCAATGTTGAGATCGATAGGATGCTCGAAGCTGGAATCATAGAACCTGTGGAGGAATAAGAATGGATAAGCTCGATGATATATTGGGAGAAAAAACAAGGTGGGATAAGAATATGCATCGATTTGAGGAAGTTGAACGATGCATGGTTACATGATCCATTCCCTGCACCCTTCATGGTTGAAGTGTTGGATAACGTAGGAGGACACAGTTTATTCATTCACCGACATATTTTCGAGATATCATCAGATCAAGATAGAGTCGAAAGACAGATACAATACCACTTTTTCTATAGAATAGGGATCCTACCAGTACACATTCATGCCGTTTGGACTGAAGAATGCACCAACAATATTTTCTAGAGTAGTCATAGCTGCGTTTAAATAATTTATCCACCAATTTCTAGAGGTATACTTGAACGATTGGACAGTTTATAGTATGTTGAAAGACCATGTAGATGTCTTACAAATGATGTTAGAAAGATGAAGGTAATGGAAGATATCATTAAACATAAAGAAGTGCATCTTTGGAACACCATTTGGAATACTATTGTGGCATATAGTACGCAATCAAGGCTTACTAGTAGATCCTGCAAAGATTGCAGTAATCGTTAACCTGCCACCACCAAAAACAATTTGTCAACTACGAGCAACATTGGGACACACAGGATACTACAGAAAATTTATCAAAGGGTGTGCGCAGATCACCATGTCAATGGAGAAACTATTAAAGAAAGATACAAATTTCCAGTGGAATGAAGATTGTCAACACGGTCTGGATACACTGAAATAAAAGATGGTAACAACGCCAATACTAGTTTTCCCAGATTGGGAGAAGACATTCCACATACATGTCAGTGCATCAGCCATAGCACTTGGAGATATTATGGTGCATCCGGGAGTAGGAGAATTGGATCATCCTATAGAATTTGCTAGCATAAAGCTGTCAAAATCAGAGCAGAACTATAACACTATAGAGAGGGAAGGCCTTGCTATGGTCTACGTGCTGCAGAAGTTCATACATTACTTACTGGGAAAACATTTTAAGATGTTCATAGATCATTCAACCCTTAAGTACCTAGTCAACAAGCCAGTGTTGGGGTGGAGAATCTATCAATGGATA
>ML840380.1:66938-80508 GCA_009831015.1 Picea engelmannii | reverse complement strand
AGACCAAGCTGCGGAACAAGGTGAGTGGATATTTCACCACTGAGTTGCTCACAAGGGTTTGTACAGCAAAACCCCCAAACTGAATGCTCAAGAGCAATAGCAAATGCTAATCCAAAACCAGAATGCCTAATAGGTGTGCCCCAACCTCTTACTTATACTTTTTCCTTCTAATTCTCTGTTGAGTTAGGTTAACTCCCAGGGTTAATCTTCTATTATTCTGTTGAGTTATCTTTTACCCTTAATCCCTTTTCCTTTCTTAAGTCAACTTAAAAATATAACTTCAGCCTCCTTGACTTCCCCCTTCAGTGTAATACTATGACCTAGTGGGGGTGTCCAGGCCACTGAGTCTCCACATCACCTCTCTAAGAGGTGGGGGACATTACAGATGTGATGATGTTCCTTTCTTCTGACCTAGTTGTCAGACGTAAAGCAAGATGTGATGATGTTCCTTGCTTCTAACCAAGTTTTCAGACGTAAAGCAAGATGTGATGATGCTCCTTGCTTCTGACCTAGCTGTCAGACGTAAAGCAAGATGTGATTTGTTCCTTGCTTCTGACTGAATTGTCAGACGTAAAGCAAGATGAGATGTTCCTTGCTTCTGACCCGGTGTCAAACGTAAAGCAAGATGAGATGTTCCTTGCTTCTGACCGAGTTGTCAGACGTAAAGCAAGATGAGACGTTCCTTGCTTCTGACCCAGTGTCAGACGTAAAGCAAGATGAGATGTTCCTTGCTTATGACCGAGTTGTCAGACGTAAAGCAAGATGAGATGTTCCTTGCTTCTAACACAGTGTCAGACGTAAAGCAAGATGAGATGTTCCTTGCTTCTGACCGAGTTGTCAGACGTAAAGCAAGATGATGTGATGAGACTAGCACTGAGCTTCCGGCTGGATAGTTGTGACGTAAAGCCAGTCTAGTATCCTGCTTCCAACCTAATGGTTGTGACGTAAAGCAGGATGAGTATCTTGCTTCCACCTTGAGTGCTATGACGTAAAGCAAGACGACGAGATGAGACAAGCACTGAGCTTCCAGCTTGACAGCTGTGACGTAAAGCCAGTCTTGGATTATGATGAGCCAGCCTTGTGCTATGATGATGATGATGTATCATTTTTTATACTAATACATATTGATGCAGATGATGATGGCATTCCTTTGAGAATGATGATGTTGCTGATGAAGAAAACTTCCGATGATTTATAGATACGCCAGCCAAGATGATATTGATGATGTTGTCCTCCCATTTGATGTTGTTGATGATGTTGTCCTCTCTCTCTCGCATGACGCTGTTGAAGAATACCCTTCTTGTTAAGGGTGAGTGTTGAAATATTGTAACTGCAAAGAGTATTCTTATTATTATTGATATATTATTCATAGGATCAATCCCCATTGTGGATTGATCATGTCAGTTATTGTAATAGGACCAAATCCCCTTTTGTGGATTGGTCGACAGACAATTATAATAGGCAACATAAGAAGTCGGCCCTAGCAGTTAATAAGGAGACCCAAAAATATAATAAAGGTGGGTTTACCCACCCAGTTGGAGAAGTCGGCCCTGCTAGTGAAGAGACACTTCACACGTGCCAGACTAGTATAAATAAAGGAGGCTAGCGCCTCACTTGGACATAACTCACTTGCTCAGTTTGAGAGACAAGTTATGATCTGTTATCGGCAAAGGAGAGAGAGTGGCGCATATCTTGGAGAGGACTTTCTGTTTTAGCATAGAGATCTCTTGACATTGTATTGGCTATCTATATTAAAAAAGTTTTGCTAAGTTTTCTTCCCCTAGAGGGTTTCCCAGGATAAATGTTGTGTCTCTTGTGATTGTGTATTTCTCAATGATCTTGGATTATGCTATTGTTATCTAATGAAATGCAAACATCTATAATAATGGCTTAAACATTAACACCCCCTATCCTCTTGACTAGGTCTTGTTTGTTATTTTCTAGGTCCCTCTTGTTTCCTGCTGAGAGGCTTTTTATTGCCTTCTCGGTGATCCCTGGGCAAAGCATCTCGAGGTTTCATCTCTAGGCTTTTATCTTTTACCAGAGAAGGGATCCCTGGGCGAAGCATCTCGAGGTTTCATTTCCAGGCTTTTATCTTTTACCAACTGCTTTTACCTTCTGGGCCTTTAGCCCCTTCTTCCCACGAGATAAGTTGCAACCCTACAAACAAGTCAATCCAATGCCCGAACAAGGGGAATGGGACAGGTGAGCGGGAGATAAGATGAAATAGTGGTGCTATGATGGAAGCGGATGATGGCTTTTCAGAAATCCCAGTGGCAAACCCAGACCTATGGGCACGGGCTTGCCAAGATGTAATGTCCCCATTTTGGGACATTATAACATTACAACATTTCAGAGTGTTATGCCTACCCGAGTAGCCAGATAGGGGTGACAGAGAGTTCGAGAGATATTGAGGGGCTTATTTGGGCTCGACTTGTATCGTTCATCATTAGGATCCATTCCGCACAAGCGGGCTTTGGTTCCTTACATTCCAACGATTTCCGTAATTTTGAGTTATTATGGGTCATATCTTAATTAAATTCACTAAGAAGGTCATAATGGGCATATTACTTGGAGAAACCTCTTAGTGTAATAGCTCATCGGAATCAGGAGGAAAAGTATTACAGGATAAGATGATGAGAAGTGACTTTCAGTGGCCGGAAAAGCCATCGGGATGGATAAATCACTTTTTAGAGGCAAAATGGTTAATTAATTAATTAATTAAGTGATTTAGTCAAGGAATAATAAAATAAAGTAAAAGTCACTTGGAGGGAAAAGGTCAACAACGAATTAGGGTTTCGGGAAGCTATAAAGGAAGGGTAAAAAAACCTAATTCATTATGCATTGTTATGATTTAATGTTGAGAGTTCCCAAAGGAGGAGGAGAGCCAGCCTTACTGTTTTGTGGATTTCTGGAGGAAACCACCACCATTGATCGGTTTCGGTGTTGAGAGACACACCCTAGCCCATCGGAGATACCATCCAGGTATTTCACCGTACTTTTCAGGAGTATCCATTGCAGAGTGCGCAACTTAGCCAATGAGGGCGCAAGCTAGTTTGAGGGTTTGGAGAGTTGCACGAGACCTGTATCCAGATTGCAGTTTCCTTCCAACCCATTTGAGATCCATCCAAGGTGCTTCTATTGAGCCATCTATCATCATATTCTGACGGTGGAATTTTGCAGATCGACTCATTCAGCCATTTAAGGCACAACTCTTTCAGACGGACATTTGGTGTTGCATGCAGAGTTTCAAAGCAAATCCAAACAAATCCTTCCGACCCATTTCCTTATTTGGCGAGACGATCGTTTTGAGTCATATAGCAGCAGATTTCGTCTGTGGAATCCTTTTGGGTGCATCCAGTGCTCTAGGAGGTGCGCAAACCCCCCAGGGGTCCAGATCTAGTGCCTTAGAGACCAGATCTGAGATCCGACACTCATCCATTTTAGTCTACAGGTCAGGGCGCTTCTATTGGAGCAGTTTCCAGCGCATTCCGACGGTCCATTCTTCTGGATGAGTTTTCCAGCTGGTAGCAGTTACCGTATTTCTCCGGAATCACATATTTTTGACGATCTATCCGTGCATGCATCAGATCTGCCATCATCTTCTGATCACGAGTATTTTTATGTTATTTGATTGTATTCCAGTACTGATCCATGAGATCTGACTGACATTCATATTCTATATTTCCAGTAGGCTATTGTATTTCCATGCTCGAACCGTTATTTTACATGATATTGGGCAGTTGATGTTCTCTACTTTTGCATGCATCCTTTTTATGTTGTTTGAACCTTAAATATGCAACATGCACATGTAATATTCCAGTACTGATCCATGAGATCTGACTAACATTCATATTCTATATTTCCAGTAGGCTATTGTATTTCCATGCTCGAACTGTTATTTTACATGATATTGGGCAGTTGATGTTCTCTACTTTTGCATGCATCCTTTTTATGTTGTTTGAACCTTAAATATGCAACATGCACATGCAATAACCAACATGCACATGCAATAACCCACATGCACATGCAATAACCATTAAGATCTCAAACATACAACTGAAACGCATCCAGAAACCCCCAGTGTATCATATCTGCAAGACAGAATAGTAGATCAGTAGCAAATATCTCGATCGGCGGAATCAGGGATATTTCATAGTATACCCTGTCAATTTCCCAGAGCATGGTCAAGTGGGCTAATGTAATATCCAAGCAGTTGTTAGAGATAAAAGGAATCAGATGCATATATTTAAAGTTTTTAATGATCAAAAGTGACACATACCATGATACCTGGACCAATTACCTCATGGAGCAAGAGCCTCCTCCGATACAAGACCAAGCCAAAGGTGATGGATGTTGCTATGCTGACAAGACGAATCCGATGAAAGAAGAAAAGGATGGGCCCTCCAGGGCCATGCTCAAGTCAATCCTTCTCTCGGTACTCCATGTCTAGGACCTATGGGCCTCGAGACATGATCTCCTAGTTATCCCTAAAAATAGAGGATAACATAGCCCATGGCGTGGCTTCCAGCATCTATTGGAATAGTTATTCTTCTAGGACATATGCCCGAATTAGAAGAATGGTTCTTGTATCACTCTTTGGAGTGAGTGACTTATTCAGCATCATGTCTGATTACTCAGATGGAGTATGGTTTTGATAGATGATGCAGTTGATGTTGTCAGATGACACTGATAGTGATGATAGTGCTCGTGATCCAATCATGAGATAGTTTGTACGACTATGATGATGCTACCGATTGAATGGTATGTTTGTGCTCAAGACCACTGCCTTCAATACCTCCCTAGCTAGGAGGGAGTGTTGATATTATGGTAGTTGCGGGAGGTATTTACCTCCACGTATAATCCTGGCGAGAATAGAATATTCCGGGAAGCAAGAAGAAACCCTAAAGCATTAAACTTAACCCTAGAAGACAAGTCATCTCAAGGTAATAATTAATATTAAGTATTTAGCCTCCAGAATGAGAAGTCGACCCAAACAACTTAGAAAAACAGTATAAATACAAGTAGCCAGATCTCATTTGACACACAGCTCAGAATTTCAGCTGGGAAGAAGTGTGCACTACAGAAACTGGGCAAGTGCGCAAGTCTGGGGAGCAGCTGCCGCAATCTGTATTCCTGGTTTAGGCTCGGACTTTTTATTGGTTATGGTTGGAATTTCTGATTAGTCTTGGTTATCTTTGCTTGATGCATTAGCCTTGGTTGGTTATTGGTTTGCTTCCGGAATCATTCTCTATCAAGGTTAAGGTGCTCGGGGGTGGCTTCGGCCTATGGTTGGGTGACAATATTGTTATAGTGTCTATGGTTAAACGAGCACATCCATTACTTTCTAATAGTCACATAGCTTAGGATTGCTACAATTCACATCTAATCCCCCTAAGTTCAAGAGAGACCTAAAATTAATTTAAAATCAACCTACTCAAATTTCAGAGCATTTACATTTCCTTGCAATTTCTTTCCAAGCAATTTATTTTTTCAATCATTTACTTTTCATTTACTTTCAGCAAATTCCTTGTGAATATTTATATTTATCAAAGCATTATTTATTCTTTATTGCAAGCATTCTTTATTTTGTGAAATAATTGTTTAAAGTGTAAAGTTTTTTTTCAATTCATTGTATATATATTTCATAAGCTTGTTTCATTCTCGTAGAGTAATCTTTCATAGTGTATATCTCAATAAGTCAATTTTGATAATCTTTAGGCACTGGTCTAATTGTTGTTTTTTTTAATAAAGCTTTGCTTGTCATTGAAAGAACTGCATATTGCATGATTGTTTGTCATTGCGTTGGGTCTCCCTAATCAGTAAATCAATTAACTCCTAGAACTTTAATAAAAACTTCACGTAGTTTAATAAGGTCTACCCCCCTTGGCTTCCCTAGGAGTGAGCCTAGATGGAAGGAGTCTAGATCGAGGTGACAGTGGGTCAAGACTTAGGTTTGTGCCTCCAAGGACACATCAAGTGGGTTGGAGACTTCTCCACGCTTGTAGGTGTGTATTAGGATGGCAACACTTGGAAGATTTGAGAGACGGTTTGATTTCTAAAAATAACTTGAATCGACAATACCGTGCAACAACCAGCCACCCATGATTATTAAACCCCAATTCGACTTCAATATATATATATATATATCAAGAACAGTGTTTAATAGATATGTAGGGTCATCGGGCCTCCTAAAGAATCGTTTTGTTGATAAAAAATGGTGTGGAATGAGAGCTCAATGGAGCCTTGCCAACACAAGAGTGCCTCTGCGATTTAAACAGTAAATAACACCTTTGAACAGCAGTGAAATGAGGGATGCGTTACTCTCTGTTGAGAGATTTATGCATCGATTTGTTAATGGCCTGCAATAGAACAGTAATCTCCCCAAACGATGTGTAAAGAGAGTTATTGTCGGATAATATTGGATCACTGACTACAGTTATGAGCTCAGAATATCAGAGAATCAGGCAGTGATCTAGATAGTTAATAATTCAATAAAATCGTTCCAGGCACAGTGATCAAGGCAGAACGAAATTTGGATCAGATCTGAAGTATACACTTTAACCCTGGGGTTTGATGAAGATAAACCAGAAAAAAATTCAAGCCCCTAAATTGCCAGTTCCAAATAAGAAATCAACCAGCAATAATTTCTGAGAATGATATACGATTAAGCTCAAAAAAATAAAAATAAAAATTTTGTGGTTAAGAAAATTTTTAATTTTTATTCAAATATTCTTGAAAGTGCCTTCCATTCATTCAGTGATGGGGTCTACTCAATCTTGGAGAAAGTTCCTTTCTTTAGATATTGTTGAAGATCCTTACACAAGATAGTGAGCATGAGAATTTCCTTTTATTCTCCAATGATCTTAAAATGAAAAGTGTTTCCTCTTTTATAGGTGAAGAGGAGCCTCAAAATAGTATTACAAAACCATGGGCCAACTCAAAACCATGATCCCTGAACCACTTGCTCAAACAAATCATGAGCAAGATAATAATAAAATAATACATTGAAAATGTGCTCATATAATAAAATAATATTCACCTTTAGAAAGAGTCAAAGGTGGAATAAAACAATGCTCAAGGGGGTCAACATAGTCAAATAATCCAATGTCGATTCCAATAATATTCCAATGTGTAATATCCACCTATGACAATGGGTTTAGCCTCCTGGTAGATCGTTAATTTACAACCCCCGGTGACTATTTCCTAGTAAAACATAACACAATTAATTAATTTTAACACTTGCCTAAGTCTTACCTAGGGAAATATTATTAACCAATTTAAATGAATCCATTCCTAAGAAAAAAACCATATTTCCTAAGTTTTTTTAGATGAAAGATAGACAATTAATGTAATTAGAGCCTCTATTTAAAGAGTAGCTCCCCCATTTGTTTGTCATGGTTGGATTTGTGGGAGAACTCTTCTTTTAAGCCTAAATGAATATCTTTTGAAGGTGAATATGACTATAAGGGTTTCTATGTAAATGTGGCTTCCATTTTCATTCATCTCACTGATTTTATATGTTGGAAACATCTAAAAATTCTGCTGCAATAAGGATCTCATTGTAGGGCGGCCAGTTGTATGAGTAAAGGGATTGAATAAAGTTATACCTATTCATTTATTTGCTGTTTTTTTATTTCCAGATTCGAAGCATTGTGTCATATCATTTCAGTGAAAGGTTTCATGGTTTCTTTGAACTTGGGATAAGATCACTCTTTGTTGCCTAGCATGTGCATGAGTAGAGCACCTTTGTAAGGGCCTACAATTTGTTAATTTCCAGCAATTTAATCAAGTATTCATAATGAGATTTTGCATGTTGTAACAATGCTTCTCACCACCCTCATTTATCTAATTTCATCCCTCTTGGTTCCTTTATTGACTCGATTTGCCCAATTTGGATAGGCACTAGTCTTTGTCCTCTATCACTTTATTTTCTTATGCTACAACTACTATTTTACTAAGACAACTCTTCACATCAACTTGAACCCTTTATTGTCTGTCTTAGTAATCATATTTTAGGGACACCCCCCTCGTACCGGAGGGGAGCCAGTCTTAAGTGAAAAGAGAGTTTGTCTGGTGACATTGGCATCCCTTTTGATTTGCTCATTGGCTAGCACCGATCTTGGACTTTGGATCTCAAGTGCTAGATTGATCAGTAAGAGAGTCCATCCAATACAATGTTCACAACCCATTGATCCCAAATGGTTTTAACTCTCTAATGTTGAGCCCTGAATAATATCCATGAACATACATTGGAAAGTAAAACTCAAATTTACGAAGGAAAATATGGTGTTAACATTTCCTAACACTTTGACCAACTCTCCTAGGGTTACAAATAAAATATACTGAGTTATTTAAGTGATATATTTGCCCAAATCACCTATGAAAAGAAAAAGAGAACTATAAAGTACAAATATAAAATACGTGTGAACACATTCAATAGACTATGCCTCATAATGTTTCCTAGAGGATATATGTTGCGATGAAAGGTCTTACTTTCCAACATTAGTCATTATACATTAGAAGAGGTAGCATACTAAGTGAAGGTTATGTGATGCAAATTAAGTAGACATATCAAGGGAGGAATATCTCAAAAGCTCAAATATCATGACATTTTAGTATAAGACTTACTCGCTGTGAATCCTTCCATAGCAGCTTTCGTTTTCTCCGCATCAACAGTGAGCTCTTGTCTCGATTCATTGGCAGTTGAAGCTTGCAATGATGATTCTTCCGAAGGTAACATCCACCTATAGAAGAAATATATGTATTTATCAATAAAAGAACTATCTCATAGTTAAATCGTAGAGACTTAAAAGCACAAAAGAAACTCTAAAATATAGACAATTTGTATATTTCCATAAAAAAAAAGCCATTTTTAAAGTATTCTTTATAAAAACACACTATTTCCGATTAATAATAATGTCCTAAGGTGTGTATACTTCAAAACTTCCTTTTATTTTGATATAAGATCATAAAATACTAGATACCAATGATGTTAGTGCAAAATACAAATTTGCCACAAGTGAAGATGATAATAACAAATTTCAAGAATGAAATAAATCAAATCATTCTCTAAGATGATGAAGGTGAGGCCAACATATGAGGAAATATTGCCTTTGCAATCAAACTAGAAACTAAGGAAGTTTATCACAACATATAACATCACGATAAAAGAGAACGATAGTAGTATGACCAACAAGAAAATTAGATGGTAAATCTTGTTTGTATCCAAGACGAGAATTTGGCCAATTCAAAAAAAGGTAATAAAACAAATACTGGCAAGCACTCTACATATTTAAGTTGATGCAAGAAGCAACAGTGAGAAAGGCATGGTTGATAGATGAGTTTCATAGATCATAGGTAAGATGGGAGTTAAAAACGTAGTACACTAATTGAATATGAATAAAAATTTCAAGGTTATCAACCACAATAAATGCTAGTAGAGCCATTATTTATTTGCACAATTCAAGTGAGACACACAAATTGGGAAAGAGAATGGCAGGAAGGCATAAGAAAATTGTGGCATTCTCTCTTGTTAATATTTATGCATGTACGGAAGAAATGGGTCATTGTACCCAAACAACTAATCATCCAATCAATATATAATGGCACTTTGGTTTATACTTTAAGAAACATGATGTCATATTATTAAAGATCCCTAAAACATCTCCCCTAAAACTTAAGTCATACTCTATCCTAAAGTACACATCAGTCAATGGATCTTGGTTCAAAAACACTTAGGTAAGCAGCCTCAGTGACCATTACGCCCATGGATTGAAGCGTCCTTAGGATGTGACTGCCATTTTTTCAATCTCCTTAGGTAACCAGCTACAACTGCCACCAATTCATGAAGTTCATACAATCTGTAGAAGGTTCAATGTGGTTTGTTTTCTCTTAAGAAAGAAATTAACAAATGAATTTTTTATTTTCTACAAATGTAATTTGTTAAACTTTGCTACTAGGTCTGTGTGGTGAAGCTATGTTATACACACACACAATCCTAAGCTAAGTGACCAAATTCGCCTCTCAATAAGTATATCATATCTTGGTAACAATGCAATGTTAAGAAATGAAGGTCTATAAGTAATGTTGGACAACTTGACAGTCAAAAGGATAAGTATGTACTCCATTCCAAGGTAAAAGCCCATCAAGCCTTAGCTACCTAGTTAGAAACAAATGAAATGAAACATTGAACCAAAAGGAATGGTTGATTCTAGACATGAGTCTCAACTCTCAAGGGACAAGTGGAAACCTTGTTAGGCAAGTTCTACAAATGCAATAGAATTTTCCCAACTTCTAGACATTTGTAGGAAAAAGGTTTCATATCTTGACACAATTAATTGACCCAATATTTTGGGAAACCCCATTAGCAATAAGCTGAATGTTGTTTTAATGGCATAAAACAACAACTCAGAAAATCCTTAGAGAAGGGTAATATTGGCCCACCATTTTCTCAAATGTCCATCATATTGTAAGAAAATGTGAGCCTTGTCATCTTTTCACTGGAAAGCAGAAGTTAGTTTCCCTCCCTTTACAACCAGTAGTGGTTGAAGCACCTTTTCAACAGTGGGGTTTGGACTTCATAGGAAAATTTAAGGATAATTCAAGTAATGGTTATTCATGGGTCTTAACAGCTACAGATTACTTCAGTAAATGGGTTGAAGCCATCCCTACCAAATCAGCAACTGAAAAGGTTGTCATGGATTTCCTTGAAGACAAAATAATAACTAGGTTTGGTGTGCCTTCAAAGATAGTAACAGATAATGCAAAAGCCTTTTGCTCAACAGAGATGTTCACTTTTTGTTTAAAATACGACATTATCTTGTCCCATGCATCGGATTATTATCCCCAAGGAAATGGTCAAGCGGAATCAAGTAATAAAAATCTAATGACCATAGTCAACAAAATCGTTGGGGAAAACAAAAGGTCATGGGATAGTAAAATCAAATATGCATTATGGGCAGATAGAACAACAAAGAAGGCTGCAACAGGGAAAAGTCCATTTGACTTGATCTATGGTTTGGATGTTAGATTGCCAATACACCTTAAGCTTCCAGCATATGGTTTATTTCAGGATTTTTCCACAAGAAAGGATACAGTTCAGAATAGGATTAATCAAATGATTGAGTTAGATGAAAATAGAAGGAAGTCTTATGATCAGAATTGCAAAAAATCAGGAAAAGACTAAAAGGGCATTTGATAAATCAGCAAGGCAGAGGGATTTTATAGTTGGGGATACAGTGTCGTTATCTGTAATGTTCTTGGCTTGGCTAGTCTAGGAAACGCTGCTAATGTGTGTGTAGGATCAAAGGTTTGTAGCATATAAATGATCATACAAATAATAAACGCGACAAAGGACTGCAAATTTTGTATTATGACATCTCTGTGGATTACAAAATGGCTGAATGCGACTGAATAAACTGACAATACTCGACCTGATCAACAGAGAAAGGATCTTAGCCGGAATACAAATAAGCGACTGCAGCTGAATAAAATAACAACACTCGGCTAGATCAAAAGACAAAAGGATCTTAGCCGGAATACAAATAAGCAACTAAAAGACAATACCCAGAATATGGGAGCACTGCGGAATCAATGAAGAATGATGGAAGACCGGATGATCTTCCCGGTGACTGGGGTGTGTCTTTCAACACCGAAATCAGCCAACTGGTGTCCTCCTCCTGAAATACACTGAACTATCTCTCCTGAGATGCGCCTCTTCTCCTCAATGACAAGTCATAATCTGCATAATAATGAATCAGGTCGCTAACCCTTCCTTTATAGCTTTCCAAAACCCTAAATCATGTTGAAACCCTAATTCACTGTTGACTTCCAAAACCCTAAATCACTGTTGAAACCCTAATTCATTGTTGACTTCTATTTTTAGCTCATAATGACTTAAAAGCACTTTTAACCCTTTTTAGCTCAATGTCACTTTTTGAATATAACACCTATGACTGGAGTGACCTTTAGTAACCATGTTTACCCCTCTTTGGCCCTGTATATAGTCTAACGGGGCGGTTTAGACCATTAAGCCTCCTCTCTAGAGCTCCTATTTGGAAAGGAACATTACAGTCCTCCCTTCCCGAAATTGCTTGTCCTCAAGCAATACCAGTCCAGGGTACTGCAACACCTGCTCGCTCTCCCAAGTAGCGTCCTCTACTGGAAGCCCTCTCCATCTGATCAAACACTCTTTGATGACCCTGCTCCTCAGTTTCCGCTCACGAAACTCCAAAACCTCCTCCGGAACTAACTCCAAGTGTCCCTCCTCATCCAACAGGGGAAGCTCCTCTGATGTGCTAATGAATAGTCCCACTGCCTTTTTTAGGCAAGACACGTGGAACACGCTATGAATCTTGCTCCCCTCTGGAAGCTCTAGCTCGTAAGAAACCTCGCCTACTCAACGCTTGATCCTGTAAGGACCATAAAATCTAGGTTTGAGCTTCTCAACCCCACTCTTCTTCAAAGATGACTGTCTGTAGGGTTGGAGTCTCAGGAAAACCAAATCTCCAACCTCAAAGTTGCGCTCTATCCTGTGCCTGTCCGCACCTATCTTCTATCGGTTTTGCGTCGTCTGCAGGTTCTCTTTCAACAAATTGAGAATCTCCTGACTCTCTATGATCCAATCCTTGGCCTTGGGAGCTCTTCTCTCCCCGAAGACCAAGTCTACCAAAGTGGGAGCAATATATCCATACAATGCTCGGAAGGGTGTCATACCAATGGACATGTGGAAGGTGGTGTTGTAGCAATGTTCTCCTAAATGTAACCACTTTACCCACGTTCTCTGTTATCCTCCTACATAGTTCCTCAAATACCCTTCAACCCACTTGTTGACAATCTCGGTCTGCCCATCTGTCTAACGATGATAGCTGGTGTTAGGTGTCAACTCTGTCCCCACCAACCGAAACAACTCTCTCCAAAATGTCCCTATGAACCGACTGTCCCTGTCACTGACGATGTTCTTCGGCAACCCATGAAGTCTGAAGACCTCCCTGAAGAAAATATCGGCTACCTGAACTACGCTGTACTCTGTCGGTATGGCATAGAAGTGAGAAAACTTGGTCAATCTGTCGACCACTACATAGATACAGTCCTTACCCTGGACCTTGGGTAGACCTATGATGAAGTCCATAGATATACTCTCCCATTTTTGCTCTGGAATGGGGAGTGGCTGAAGTAGCCCTGTTGGAAGAGCATGCTCTGACTTGTTCTGCTGGCAAGTCAGACACTCACTAACGTGTCTCATAACGTCTTGTTTGAGGCCCTTCCATGAGAACCTCTCTCTGAACTGTCTATAGGTTTTGAAAAACCCCTGATGGCCTGCTAAAGGTGAATCATGAATTGTGGTGAGGATCTTCTTCTGAAGCCCTGAATCTGGAACCAAGTAGACTTTATCCTCGTAAAATATGACATCGTCAATGACCCTATACCTGTTAATGTTTTATGCTGATATTATAGTTCTTTGCATTTCATAAAGATAAGAGCATAATAAGCACAAGATCACTGAGAAATACACATCCACAATAGACACAACATTTATCCTGGGAAACCCTCTAGGGGAAGAAAACCC
>ML840380.1:19417-41962 GCA_009831015.1 Picea engelmannii | reverse complement strand
TATATTTGTGATAGAGATAGTCATTGATATTTATGAAGTACTAACCCACTGCAAGCACATTCTAGTTTTTCTCTTTGTCTTGTCTCGCAAAAAGGTGCATTTCGTCAGTGGATTGTTCTCTTTGACTATCCTCTCTTGGGCAGCAATCTGTGGAAGGGTTTTACCTCGACTTGGCCTTTATCCTTTAGCCTTCCTTTGACCAGATTGCCTTAGGGACGTCTCCCTTGGACTTGCCCTCCTGAATAGAAAGAGCTCCCCATCGAGGTGACAGTGGGTGGGGAAGCTCATGTTACGCCGGTCTCAAGTCCTTTGGACCTTTCCTACAAACCGTGCGATAACAGGGCCTTTAGCCCCTTCTTCCCACAAGACAAGATGTACCCTGGATGGTCATCCTAATGGCCAGACTAGGGGAATGTGATGGATGAGCGGGGTTTTAAGATGAAAAAGTGAGAATATGAGGGGAGCGGACGATGGTTCTTCAAACCCCCTTTGGTGGCTAACCAAAACCCATGAATACCAACTTGCTAAGCTACCCAGTCAATTACCCCAACAGTGGTCAAGTAGATTATTGTAAAATCCAAGCAGTTATCAGAAATGAAAGAGATCTAATGCATACATAAGAGGGTTATAATGATCAAATATGACACATACCATGATACCTTGGACCAATTACCTCATGGAGCAAGAGCCCTCTCTGATGCAAGACCAGGCCGGTAGTGATGGAGGCTGGTACGGATGACAGGACAAAGCTGGCTGATAAGAAGAAGATGGGTCCTCAAGGACCATGCTCAGGTCGCTCCTGCTCTCGGTACTCCATGTCTAGGACCATGTGGGCCTCGAGACAATGATCTCCTAGTTATCCCTAGATATCGGGGATAACATGGACCATTTCCCATGTTAACCACAATGGGAAATTGTTGTCCGTCAGAAATCTCAAACCACTTTTCGAACAGGAAAGAATCTGTCCAATCTGGACTATTTTTCAATCACAAAGATAAGTGTTTCAATAATATTTTAGTGCTCCCTCCTAACCTGGAGAGTCTTCCCTTTCAGCTAAGGGAGTTATTTCCACAATCCCCATCTTCTCTCGGAAACATGCAAACTTTATTTTGGATAGAGGTTTTGTCAGAATGTCTGTTGTCTGCTCGTCAGCGGGGATATACTCGAGCTTTACCTCTCCTTCTTGGATTTTATCTCGAATAAAGTAGTATTTGATCTCAATGTGTTTCGACCTTTCATGAAACACGAGTTGTTCTGATAATATTATACAACTCCGATTATCACAATATATTATGGTCGATTCTGGAATCTGATCAAATAAATCGGAGATTAACTTCCTTAACCATATTGCTTCAGTGCATGCTTCACATGTTGCCATATACTTTGCTTCTGTTGTGCTGAGTGCGACAGACTTATGTTTCCTGCTGCCCCAAGATATCATAGCGGAGCCCAAGCTGAAACACATACCTGGAGTGCTCTTTCTGTCTTCTGCACTTCCTACCCAATCTAAGTCTGTGAATCCATGAAGCTGTATATTGCTGAATGCAGTATATCTCAAACCATAGTTTATTGTTCCATGAATATATCTTAATACATTCTTTGCAGCTATCCAATGCTCATGTCTTGGTTCCACCTGGAACTGGCTTAGTGTATTCACAGCAAAGCAAATGTCTGGCCGAGTATTTTCCAAATACATCAATGACCCATTTAGTTGTCGATATAGAGATGGATCTACTGGATCAGAGTCTGGAACTTTCACTTTCCTTATATCCACATTCATAGGAGTGTCCATGGACTTACAATCCATCATTCCAAATTTCTAAAGGATCTTTATTGCATACTTTCCTTGTCCAAGGAATACTTCACCACGCTTCTGCCGTACCTCTAGTCCCAACTAATAATGCATGAGACCTAGATCTTTCATATCAAATTTAGAAGCTAATTCCTTCTTGCACTGGATAATGAGAGACTCTTCACCTGTTATGAATAGATCGTCAACATATAGTAGTAGGATTACAGGTGCATTGTTTACGACTTTATAGTAAAGGTTTGGATCTGCATGACTCTTGGAGAAACCAAGTCTCGTTAGATAGTTGTCCATTCTAGCATACCAAGCCCTTGGAGCTTGCTTGAGTCCATATAGAGCTTTCTTCAATCTACAAACGTGAGTGTCTCTGGAATGTACTTCAAACCCTTGAGGTTGTTCAATATATACTTCTTCTTCAATAGCTCCATTGAGGAAAGTTGTCTTTACATCCATCTGATGTAAGTTCCATCCCATGGAAGCGGCAAGAGATATGATAGCTCTGATGGAAGTATATCTAGCCACTGGAGCAAATGTTTCGTCATAATCTTCTCCCTCCTTCTGGGAGAACCCTCTAGCTATGAATCTTGCCTTGTATTTATCCACGCTTCTGTCCGCTGCATGTTTGATCTTGTACACCCATTTTGAAGTCACCACTGATTTTTCTTTAGGTCTTGGTACGATTTCCCATACCTCATTTTTCATAATGGATTGATGTTCTTCCATCACAGCTTCTTTCCATTGTTCCTTTTGAACTGCTTCTTCAAATGTGGTAGGTTCTTGAAGCTTTGTCATCTATGTTGCATAACTTGAGAATCTTTTAGGTCTTTTACTCTTTCTAAATATTCCTTCTAGAACTTTGAGTCTTTCTGCATCTTGTAAGGTGGCTTCAAGCCAAGCTGGTCTTTTCTTGGTATTAGGTATGATATCTGAATCAATGTTTTCACATGGCTCCATAGGATGATCAGGTAGTTCCTTTTCATCATTTACGTTTTCTGTGCTTTCTTCCTCAAGTTCTTCAATCTCTTCTTCTTCTATATTTTCTTTGATGGATTTCTTGAAGGCCATCCTTTCATTGAACGATACGTCTCTGCTAACCTTGATCTTGTGTTGTTCTGGAATATATATTCTGTAAGCCTTGGATGAATCACTATATCCCACGAATATCCCTTTCTTTCCCGAGGGTTCTAGTTTATTCCTTTTGTCCTTGGGAATGTGAGAGTAAACAGGACATCCAAATATTCTTAGGTTTTCCACATTAGGTTTCTTACCTGAGAAGGCTTCTTTTGGTGTCATGTCCTTCAATATACAATGAAGACTTTTGTTCTGCACATATATTGTTGTCATTGCTACTTCTCCCCATAAGAACATGGATAGACCTTGATCATTCAGTAAGGCTTTTACGGTTTCTTCAATAGATCTATTCTTTCTTTCTGCTACACCATTTTTTTGAGGAATATGAGGAACAGTCAGCTCCCTCCTAATTCTTGTCGATTTGTAGAATGCAACGAATTCCTTCGAGGTGTATTCTCCTCCATTATCTGTTCTTAATGTCTTGATCTTCTTGTTCGTGAGGTTTTCTATCTCTGCTTTGAATTCTTGAAACTTGTTGAATACTTCGTCTTTTGCCTTTAGTAGGTATAGCCAATTCTTTTTTGAATATTCATCTATGAAGATTACGTAGTAAGAAGATCCTCCTAGAGATTTTGCTGGCATTGGACCGCAAACATCTGAGTGTATTAGATCTAGAATCTCCTTAGATCTGTTACTGCTTCTTGGGAATGGTTTCTTGATATTCTTGCCATGGGCACATCCTTTGGAGATTCCTTCGTGTGTAGACTGCAACTCTGGTATTCCTTCAACCATTCTTTTGAGAAAAGGTAATGCTTGATAATTAATATGAGCGTACCTTCTATGCCAAAGTTCATTAGGGTTGACTTTGTCATGTACAAGAGCTTCTTCATTTTGTTCTAGTAGTCTATACAAATTTCCTTCACGACTTCCAATAACCCTAGCATTCTCTATGCTGGAGTCTTTATGCCATGATAACAATTTTCCATCCACGAAAGCTATTCGGTTTCCGTTGTCTTCTAGGCAAGATATTGATACAAGATTCTTTTCTAAACTAGGTACATATAAGACATTGCTTAAGTGAACATAATTACCTATTTTCATTTTGATGGCGACTTTTCCAAATCCTTCCATGGGGTAAGTGGTTTTGTCTCCAAGTTCTACCTTGTATGAGGTCTTATTCTCATTTAGATTTGAGAGTCTGGATTGATCTCCCATCATGTGCCTAGAAGCTCTGTTATCGATTATACACATGTCATCTTCAATCGTTCCAGTAAGTGTTGAGTAGTGTAAACGATTGGTTGTTTCACACATGTCTTCGGTTGATTGGTAATTGATCATGCCTTGATCCAAAACTTCAACTTCGTCATTTCTGTTTTCTGAGAGAGCCAAAAGGTGCCCTGAGTTAGGGAGCATATGAATATCTTCTTTTTGAGCAAGATGCTCCATCGCAAGGTGCCGGATCTGAGGTTAGGGTTTCTGCAACTGCTTCTGTCAGTAACCCTAGCGACAGTGTCTTTGGAAGCTACTCCTGCTAGTAACCCTAGTGAAAGTTCCTCAGCGAGCTCAATACCGTAGCGGCTATGCTTCCTTCCAGCGTTTAGACTGAATGAAGGAGGTGTGGGCCCATAACCTGTTAGAATATGAAAGATTGTGCTCATTTTACCAATGACAATACTCTTGTCACCCAACCATAGGTCGAAGCCACCCTCCGAGCACCTTGAAATTGACAGAGAAGAATACTGGCAGCAATCAATAGCCGAGCAAGGCTAATGCACCAAGCAAGAATAGAAACCAAGCTGATCAGATAGTCCCACCCAGAAACTGGCGCAACATCTTCATCAATCACTTGTCCATCAATCATCAATCATCAATCACTTGTCCATCCATCGCCTCACAAGAAAAAAAAAAATTGGAGTACTCCACCAACAAATGAGCTTTCCAATTTGTACAAATGTCCATCCTCGAACATCTTGCTGGTCTCCTGGACAAGGCATCTACTACGATATTCCTTTTTCCCTTGACATACTCAATGTCAAAGTCAAAGGCTTGGATCTTTGAGACCCACTTCTGCTACCTCTCGCTGAGGTCTTTCTAATCAAGGAAATACTTGAGACTGTTATGATCAGTCTTCACTACAAATCTGTTGCCTACCAGATACTGCCTGAATTTGGTTAAGGCATGCATGATTGCTATCATTTCCTTGTCGTAAATAGGATAGAGTCTCTCTGATTCGTTGAGCTTTCTGCTCTCAAACACAATTGGGTGGCCCCCCTGCATCAAAACTGCTCCAATCCCCACCCCCGATGCGTCGCACTCTAAGACAAATGGATGCAAGAAGTCTGGAAAGGCTAGAACAGAGCATGTGCTCATAACCTCCTTCATTTTGTCGAATGTCTGTTGTGACTCCTCTGTCCAATGGAAATCACCCTTCTTGGTCAAGTCTGTGAGTGGTGCTCCCAACTGTGAAAAACCCTTGATGAACTGCCTGTAGTAATTGCATAACCCAAAGAATCATTTTAGCTCCGTGATGTTCTTGGGTGTCAGCCAATCCAAAATGGATCTAATCTTTTCCTGATGAACCTGTAATGTCTCGTGTTTCCTAGGCAGTCGAAATACCGTGATGGTTTATACAGTTTCCCGTAAACCATTAAACGGATGAGTTAGGGAAATGATATTGGTAAAGTCACTTTCAAATTATAAAGTGAAAAATTAGGAAAAGTGAGTTTATTAATATTAAACCCCTCTTTGAGGGTATTTCTCTCTAATTATTAATTAAATGAATATTTTAATGGAGAAAAAGAAAAGTGAAGGAATAAAAGGACAAGCGAGGGTTGGAAAGCGGATTATTAATTATTCATTTCAAAATTGAGTTTTGGGAGAAGAGCTCGGTGAGAAAACGAGGATTTCAGCTGGAAACCCATTTCGGTACCTCGGATTCGGCAGTGAAACTATCTGCCCTAGCCGTGAGATTGGAGGAGCCATTCCAGATTCTCATTTGTGGAGATTTGGTATTGTGATTCGAGGAGATTCATCAGAGAAGAACTCCATCTTCAGATTCGGAAAGAAAGGACGTATTCCTTTGGCTTGTGTGAAGGGATCGGGCGCTTCCTTAGAGCTGGGCGCATCTTTCTTTAATTGATGGGCATTTTTCATTGAGGAGGGGTCCTTCACCTCCCAAGGCGAGGCCATTTGCTGAGCGTGGTCTTTCAGTTGCGTTCCCTGCTGGTCAGCATTCTGTAGCTGCGTGTTTTCCTTTGGCTGGCCGTGTCTTCCTTTCTCAGGAGCTGCGTGTACCTCCTTTGCTGCGTGGAGTATCAAGGAAGAGGTTGAAGGGGGTCGACCTCCCATTTGTTGGTTGTCCTGGGCATTGCAGAGAGGTATAGCGTTGAGTTGGGCGCTGTCATCTCCATCTAATCAAACAGCAGAACCATAAATTACATGAGGCGACTTTTCATTAGCTCGTGAGACAGTTTTGGGTCAATTTGCTTGTGGCTGTGTGAGTTGTGAGGATTCCAACTCCCAACAGTAGTCAATTTCGTCATAGCTGAGAGAGTTTGGAGCTGTTACACTGTCCCCATCCACAACAGGGATATCATTACATTGGTTGTCTCCTTTACAAGCACGTGTGGACAGACTTGGGGATTCTCTTCATTACTGGATGAGATTAGAGGCTTCAAGTGTCACCTATCAGTCTTTGTCATCATATATGAGAGGTACTTTATACCATTTTGATTGTAATACGCTCAGCCATTGACATTCAATAAAAATCAGCCTGAGATTGATTGTTTTGCTCATTGATATGTGAATGTTTGCATTATCATTTTATGGGTTTTGTTTAATATCAAAATAACACATTTGGCACTTCATTGGGGAGGCATAAGGGGTTAGAAAACCAACATATCAGCCAACAAAACAAAGAGACAGCCTGCTGTCCAATCAATTTTCACCTACAGCCATAAATACAGAAGCATGCAAAGTGTTTGACGAAAGTCCAACACCAAAACCAGGAGGTTTTTCCCAAACTTTACAACTTAGAATATTTCAGTGGTATCAAAGCATGATCTTGGCCAGCTGTGGGCGACATTGATGACTGAGGAAGGGCTGCAAAACATCACTTATAGGCACAGAAGGTATAGAAGCGTAGAGGGCAGAGAAGAAGAAACGGGGGACACTCCAGGAAACAATGCAAATCTGCCAGAGGACAGAGATGATGGTTTGATCAGAGATCTTATGAAAGCCTTACAGGAAATTGCAGAGGGTCAGAGAGAGACCCAAGAGTTCATGGGCAGAATCACAGGTTATGCTCTAGGGAGCAAACATGGTGAAGAAAAGGGGTAGAGCAGCAAGAGAGGGCAGATGGAAGAAGGGGGAAACACACACAAACCTCATGTTGAGGTAATCACTTCCAGAACCAGCCCTTAGAATCGCCCTCACGACTACAGTCAGATTCCTAGATCTACCATGCCAAAGTTCTTAGGACCACCGGAGACAGGCACAGGAGGGCAGGTAGAGCAGGACGAGCCATTAGCGACATATTTTCAGAAGTATAAGGCCATGGATCCGGATTTGAGAGAAGCTATGACTTTTGCTAAGTTTTATAGCTTCAACGGGAGAAACAGGCCGAGGTTCTTCAACAGGGTTCCCACACAGAGCTACGAGTTACAGCGCACAGTGGGCAAACTCACTTTACCATATTTCGATGGGACGTCGAAGTGCACTGCATGAGCTTGGGTGCAGAAGCTCGACACCTACTTCCAGCTGAACCCCATGGCAGAGACCGATGCCATTAAGTTGGCGACATTGCACTTGGAGAGTGAGGCACAGGACTGGTGGTACCACGGGATGACCACTCTGGCTCATGCCCATATTGTCACCTATGCTGAGTTCACAGGTAGACTGGTGCACCGATTTGACAGACGAGATCCTGAGATGTCTTTTAGAGATTTAGCACAGTTGAAACAGACTGGGTCGGCAGATGCATATATATCAGATTTCCAGAGGATATCAGTGATGGTCACCGATATCTCTGAGGCCCGTTTGGTGATGTTGTTCACAGAGGGGCTAACCGAGCCACTTCGAGGATGGGTGAAGGCTTACAAGCCTACTTCACTACAGGATGCAGTTAGCAGGGCTAGAGACTTACAGGAGTCCGTACCTAAGCCCAAGTTTACCCCAAGACCGAACTTCCCCACAACGTTCGATGACAGGACACCACCTCCGAGGAACGGTACAGGACATCAGCAGAGAGACTGGGCAGGACAGCCACAGAAGGATTGGACAGGCAGGAACAGGATGGATGATGCTACTAGGCAGGGTCTGAGGAGGAGGAAGTTGTGTTTCAGTTGCCAGGAACCATGGGTACCGGGTCATAGGTGTGCAGGCAAGGCCAAAGCACACTACATAGAGGTGTTTTATGATAGCGGGGATGATGAGGAAGAAGAGGAACAGGGACAGAAGGAGGATTCGTCGACAGCGGAGGCAGAGCAGGCATCGATGGAAACATGAGGGGTTATAGCATCACTCTCCGGCATACCCAGATTTCACACCTTCAGGATGAAGGGAGGAGTGCAGGGACATCGAGTGACCATTTTGGTCGATGGTGGGGCATCCCACAACTTTATAGACTCTTCGTTAGTGGAACAAAAGAGCATTGTTGCTGAGTCTTTTGAGGGTTTCTCAGTGGTCATACCGGGGGAGAACACACTAGACTGCACCAAGTACGTTTCACGGATGACATTGAACCTGGGAAACTACATGCTCACCGACGACTTCTACGTGGTAAAGATACCTGACACCAATGTGGTGCTTGGAGTTCAGTGGCTATACTCCCTAGGGAGGTACTCCACTAACTACCAGACTATGGAGATGGAGTTCCAGGGTCAGGATGGCAAGAGAGTGGCTCTACGGGGCATGAATACGTATCCTCCTAAGGTCGTAACCGCGAAGAATATGGAGGCAGTGATGAGACGGGATGACATGGCACGGGTTGCGGAGTTTCATATTTCAGTACAGAGGTCCAAGGGCGGGGAGCCCAATTGTCCGAGAGAGATACCTGACTTGTTTCGGGAGCATAATATCCTTGGTAATGTACCTCCGGGTAGGCCTCCCGACAGGGGATTCGAGTACATCAGTGAGTTAGAGGGGGGTATTCGAGCAGTGATTACCACTCTATATAGGCACCCCAGGGCCTATAGAGATGAGTTAGAGAAGCATCTCCAGGAGTGCGGAGTTCGCCAGGGGAATGAGGTGGAGCACACGCATTCAGCCGGATCATTACAGCCTTTACCCATTCACGATCAGGGGTGGGAAGGCATCCCCGGGGATTTCATCACCAGGTTACTGAAGATGCAAGGGGAGGATTGCATCTATGTCACGGTGGACCGACTCACCAAGCTTGCCCACTTCTCCACCATTCCTTTAGACTACTCAGCAGAGCAGGTGATCGAGTTATCTTTTAGGGAGATGTTCCGTTTGCATGGGTGGCCTAAAGCCATCGTCAGTGGCAGGAACGGTAGATTCACGGGAAGTTTCTGGCAGGCGTTTTCTAGGTTGGTATGTACCAAGCTGACCTCGAGTACTAGTTACCACCCACCGATCGGCAGACAGATTGAGTTTGGGAACACTTGGGTGGAAGGGTGTTTGCGGAACTTCATCGCAGGACAGCAGAGTGCTTGGGTGATATGGTTACAGCTCGGGGGTTACTATTGTCCCACCACCTTTCACATGTCTGTCGGTATGACCCCTTTTCGGGAGCTATACGGCTATGAGGTCTTGATTTTTGCAGACATAGCATGCGGCGACTGTAGAGTTCCTCAGGTTCGAGGTTGGTTACAGGACAATTAGGACATCTTGAGAGCAATGAAGGAGAACCTGAGGGTGGCCCAGAGTCAGCGGACGATGTATGCGGACAGGTACAAGACTGAGGGCACTTTTGAGGAGGTTGTTTCACAGGAGTCACCCCATTGGGATGATGAGGGGCGATGGGCCACAAGCCCCGAAAAGATCCTGCAGGTTCGAGGATGGAAATTCCATGACAGGGCAGTCAGGGAGTACGTGGTAAAATGGCAGGGTCTACCTGTGGAGGATGCTACTTGGGAAAACAAACAGGTGTTGCAGTTTCCGGGTTTGAAGTTGCTTGAGGACAAGCAAATTTGGGCAGGGAGGACTGTAATGTCCCGTGTTTCCTAGGTAGTCGGGATACCGTGATGGTTTATACAATTTTCCGTAAACCATTAGACGGATGAGTTAGGGAAATGATATTGGTAAAGTCACTTTCAAATTATAAAGTGAAAACTCAGGAAAAGTGAGTTTATTCATATTAAACCCCTCTTTGAGGGTATTTTTCTCCAATTATTAATTAAATGAATATTTTAATGCAGAAAAAAAAAAGTGAAGGAATAAAAGGACAAGCGAGGGTTGGAAAGCAGATTATTAATTATTCATTTGAAAATTGAGTTTTGGGAGAAGAGCTCGGTGAGAAAACGAGGGTTTCAGCTAGAAACCCATTTCAGCACCTCGGATTCGGCAGTGAAACTATCTGCCCTAGCCGTGAGATTGGAGGAGTCATTCCGGTTTCTCATTTGTGGAGATTTGGTATTGTGATTCGAGGAGATTCATTAGAGAAGAACTCCATCTTCAGATTCGGAAAAAAAGGACGTATTCCTTTGGCTCGTGTGAAGGGATTGGGCGCTTCCTTAGAGTTGGGCACATATTTCTTTAATTGTTGGGTGTTTTTCATTGAGGAGGGGTCCTTCACCTCCCAAGGCGAGGCCATTTGTTGAGCGTGGTCTTTCAGTTGTGTTCCCTGCTGGTCAGCATTCTGTAGCTGCGTGTTTTCCTTTGGTTGGCCGTGTCTTCCTTTCTCAGGAGCTTCGTGTACCTCCTTTGCTACGTGGAGTATCAAGGAAGAGGTTGAAGGGGGTCGACCTCCCATTTTTTGTCTGTCCTGGGCATTGCAGAGAGGTATAGCATTGAGTTGGGGGCTGTCATCTCCATCTAATCAAACAGCAGAACCATAAATTACCTGAGGCAACTTTTCATCGACTCGTGGGACAGTTTTGGGTCAATTTTCTTGTGGTTGTTTGAGTTGTTAGGATTCCAACTCCCAACAGTAGTCAATTTCGTCATAGCTGAGAGAGTTTGGAGCTATTACAATGTCCCCATCCACAACAGCGATATCATTACATTGGTTGTCTCCTTTACAAGCACGTGTGGACAGATTTGGGGATTCTCTTCATTACTGGATGAGATTAGAGGCTTCAAGTGTCACCTATCAGTCTTTGTCATCATATATGAGAGGTACTTTATGCCATTTTGATTGTAATACGCTCAGCCATTGACATTCAATAAAAATCAGCCTGAGATTGAATGTTTTGCTCATTGATATGTGAATGTTTGCATTATCATTTTATGGGTTTTGTTTAATATCAAAATAACACATTTGGCACTTCATTGGGGAGGCATAAGGGGTTAGAAAACCAACATATCAGCCAACAAAACAAAGAGACAGCCTGCTGTCCAATCAATTTTCACCTACAGCCATAAATACAGAAGCATGCAAAGTGTTTGACGAAAGTCCAACACCAAAACCAGGAGGTTTTTCCCAAACTTTACAACTTAGAATATTTCAGAACCTGTACTCCCTGCTCACTGATGATATGCCCCAAGTACAACAAATCTCTCATGCCAAATTCACATTTGGATTCCTTGGCATATAATGACTGTGCCTGCATTATATCCAAGACCCCCCCCAAATGTGCCAGATGCTCATCCCATGTCTTGTTGTAGATCAATATATCATCAATGAAAACCAGAAGGTACTTCCTCAACTATTCTCTAAAGATGTGGTTCATGCAAGACTGGAAAGTGGCTGGTGCGTTGGTCAATCCAAACGGCATGACCAAGAACTCAAAGTGTCCGAAATGGCATCGGAATGTTGTCTTCTCAATGTCCTGCTCCCTGATGTTGATCTGATGGTATCCTAACCGTAGATCAATCTTCGTGAAGAAGACTACCCCATGTAACTCATCCATCAGCTCATCTATGTGTGGAATAGGGTACCGATTCTTGATCGTTTTCTTGTTGAGCGCTTTGTAATCGATGCATATCCGTATTGTGCCATCCTTCTTCAGTACCAGAACGATTGAAGATGCAAAAGGACTCATGTTGGGTCTGATGTGCCCCATAGCAAGCAATTCTTTGATTTCTTTCTCAATTTCATCCTTAAATTTCTTGGGGTGCCTATAGGGTGTTGTAATCACCGATGTAGCCCCTGCCTCTAACTCAATCATGTGCTCAAAACCCCTGTCTGGCAGTCTCCCTAGTGGTATCGACCCAAATACTGGCTCATACTGACCCAGAAGCTCTCTGATCTATGGATGGTACTGCTCCCTACCCTCCGAGTCCTTTCGCATGGTGATCAAACACTCGGTTGCGTAAGCCACATCACCATGACAAAAGATCTGCTCCATCCTCTTTGTCGATACCAGTGTTGAAAAAATCGTCGATTTTTCGCGAATTTTTGTAAAAGTCGCGACTTTTACCCTGAGCCGACTTTTACTCTTGAAAAAATCGCGACTTTTTGTATTTTCAAAAAGTCCCGACTTTTACTAAAAATCGCTGAATTTTACCCAAAAAGTCCCGACTTTTACCAAAAAGTCTCCGGATGCAGGGAACCCGCGGGCATAAGGGCTTATTTTTTTTTTTGGTCATTTGTGTTTTTTTGCTTGTGGAGAAGGAAGGAGAAGGGTTTGTGGTCTTCCTCAATCACTGTGGAGGCAACTTAACAACCATCATCATCACCATCAAGGATTTATAAGTGGAGCAAGGGTTCAATTTCATTTGCCAACCGGTGTTGAATCTTCCATTCATAGGTATGTATCTAAATCCCTTCCATTCATAGGTATGTATCTAAATCCCTCCATTCATAGGAGGAGTGGCCTAAAGACATCATGGAGGGTGATGTGCAAACATCAGCAAAACCTTCTACACTTATTGATACACCTACTCCTGCACACACCGGTGGTCATCCACTATCAGATACAGGGCCTTCTACTGTCAGGGGCAGGCCTAACAAGCAACCCCTTATCTTTTCTCGTAAAAGGGAGAGAGGCAGAGGCCGACATTGATATTAGATAGCTAGCTGATAGTTTTGTTTCATTTTTCATTGTATATCAGATAGCTACACACTCCATCATGATGATGAATCATGAGATACATTTTATAATTATATAAGTGATGTCGTTTTGTATTGGAGAGGCCCTTCAACATTCAATATCGACTTTGATGTATAATTTTTTATTTGGCATCCACTAGTGACTACATATATATCAGTGATTTCTCCATATTTATGTGCCAATGTGTTTATCTGATGTTGTTGTTGCTTTATATGTTTAAAATTTTGAAAAAAATGAATATATTTTGTATTTTTTAATGTTTCTCGTGGTTTTCCGATTTTTTGCCGACTTTTGTCGAAACGATTTTTTTCGGACCCTCGCCGACTTTTTGCCGATGCCAACTTAATCAACAGTGGTCGATACTGCTTGAGGTGCCCCTGTAGACATGCCTCTCAGCACAACTCTCGATCCACTGGCATCTCTGAAGCTCATGTTCAACGTCAAATAGTTGAACCCAATCTCCCCCGATGAATATAACCATTGTACCCCTAACACGGCATTAGTATCTGACAAGTCAACTACATAGAATGTGTCTGTCAGGGTGTAGTTGCCTAGTTTGACATCTAGGTTAGGGATCATGTCCAAGCATGTCATCGTGTATCCATCTGCCACTGCTACATGGAATCCCTCAAACTCCTCAGTGCGTAACCCCCTCCTGGCCACTAAGGACGTATCTATGAAGTTGTGGGTGGCCCAACCATCAACTAACACTGTCATGCGTTGCCCCTGTACAGAGCCATGGTTACTCCTGAAAAGGTGGCTATGGTTCCCTCTTTCACCTCTCTACGAGGTTTTGCCTCCTCCTTGGGTTGTGCCTTTGCCGGTATCTGAGGTTTCTTCGATTGTTGCTCTGGCTCATGAGTGGTCTCAGTCTCTAAATCACTATCTGTCGGTGCCTCAATATCCTCATCCTCCTCCTCACTACCTGATTCCACTTCAATGTAGTGGATCTGTCCCTTTCCCATGCATCTATGCCCTGGGACCCAATGGTCTCTGTAAGAGAAGCAAAGTTTTTTCCTCATCAACTCCCGTCTCGTATCATCATCCAACTTGGGCTTGCCCTTCCATTCCCTTTGAGGATTCTTTTGATCCTTGTCTCTCTGTGGTACAAAGGGTTTGGTAAAGAGTTTAGTTTTTGGCATGAAGTCCACCAAGTCTCTAGTGCGTTGGATGGCATCTTGCAAGGTATGAGGCCGGTATGCCTTCACCCATCCTCTCAAGGGTTCTGTGAGCCCTTCTGTGAATAGCATGACCAACCGGGGCTCGGATATATCCATCACTACCACTGCTACCCTCTGAAACTCTAAGATGAATGCCTCTGTTGTGCCAGTTTGTCTCAACTGGGCTAGATCTCTGAAATGGATCTTTGGATCCCTCCTGTCAAATCTATCCATGAGTCTCTGTGTGAACTCTCTATAGGAGGTGATGTGACTATGGCCCAATGTCACCAATCCGTGATACCACCACTTGTGTGCCTCACCCTCCAAGTGTAAGGTGGCGAAATTGATGGTCTCTGACTCGGTCATCTGGTTGAGCTTGTAGTAGGTGTCTAGTTTTTGTACCCAAGCTCTAGCGGTGCATTTGGATGATCCGTCAAAATAAGGTATGGTGAGTTTACCAACTTTTCATATGAAATCAATGTTATGCCCCTGCTGCTGCTGCGGCTGCGGCCCTACCCTCTGTGGCTCTTTGGGGCGGTTCCTGAGTCTGAGTCCACAATACTCGACTAAGTTCATTCCTGATGGAAGTCACGACCCAATGCTGCATACTCCCTCCAATACTCTGCAATGTCCTCTGCATGAGTGGGTGGTCTTTGTGTTATCGGCATTTGTGCTACTACCGGGGGTGCCCTCTGGAAACTAGGAAACAAAGGTCGAGGAATCCTACTCACAGAGGTGTATGTGCAAGCGGGTGACGGGGGTCTACTGCCTGCCGCTGAGTTCCCCTGTACTGCATGTGGGGCTTGGGTGCCTGGAATATCCACCATAGCCAATCTATCAGCCACCTGAGCCAAGAACTGTGACATGGTCCATTGACTAGCTAACATATCACTGATAACCTGCATGAAGGTTGCCTCTTGTTCCATGGGGGCATTACCACTGCCCTCTGGTCACACATATCTATCTCCTAGCCTCCTCTCTGCTTCGCGCTCGACATCGCACTCTGCCCTTCTCTCTGCTTCTCTTTGTGCCTCTTCCTCTTCCTCTGAACTGGGAGGGAACGAAGGAAAGTTAGGCCTTCTTTCCTTGCGCCTGTTGTAAGTGACATATTCGTCACCTACATGCTCATGGCCATCTAGATCTTCTGTTGTACTCATCGTCTTTATTCACATGTTGGCAGGACTAAAGCTCTGATACCACTGAAATATCCATGATCCCATTGATCAAGATATTTGCTACTGATCTAATGTTCTGTCTCGCAGATCTGATACACTGGGGGTTTCTGGATGCGTTTTAGTTGTGTTTGAGATGTTTATGGTTATTGCATGTGCATGTTGTATATTTATGGTTTAAACAATATATAGAGGATGCATGCAGAAATAAAGAACATCAACTGTCCAATAATATGTATTATGCGACTCAAGAATGGAAATACAATAACATACTGGAAATATAGAGTATAGTCGTCAATTAGATCTCATGGATCGTCACTGGAATACAAGCAAATAGCATAAAAATACTTGTGATCAGAAGATGAAGGAAGATATGATGCATGCATGGATAGATTGGCAAAATAGGTGATTCTGGAGAAGTACGGTAACCGCTACAAGCTGGAAAACTCGTCCGAAAGGTTAGACCTGTTGGAATGAGATGGAAACTGTCTCAATAGAAGCACCCTGGCCTTTAGACTGAAATAGATGAGTGTCAGATATCAGATCTTGTCTCTGAGGCACTGGATCTCGACCACTAGGGGGTTTGTGCACCTCCTGGGACACTAGATGCGCCCCAAATGATTCCACCAACGGAATCAACTTCTATAGGACTCAAAACGATCATCTCGCCAAATGCGGAACTGGGTCGGGAGGGTTTCCCTGGATCTGCTCTGATGCTCCGTCTGCAACCTCAAATGTCCTTCCAGAAGAGCTGCGCCCTAAATGGATGGATGATGTGCCCTGCAAGATTCCACCGTCAGAATCTGATGGAAAGTGGTTCAATCTAAGCGCCCTGGCTAGATCTCAACTGGGTCGAAAGGAAAATGCAATCTAAGCTCGGACCTCGTGCAGGTCCACAAACCCTCAATCTGACTTGCACCCTCACTGGCTGAGCTGCGCACACTACAACTGGATACTCCTGAATAGCACGGTGAAATACCTGGATGGTATCTCTGATCGGCTAGGGTGTGTCTCTCAACACTGAAACCGATCAATGGTGGTGGTTTCCTCCAGAAATCCACAAAATAGTAAAGTCGACTCTCTTTCTCCTCTGGGAACTCTCAACATCAAATCATAACAATGCGTAATGAGGAATTAGGTCAAATTCCTCCCTTTATACTCTTCCTGATCTAATTCACCATTGACCTCACTTAAGCTAGACACTTTTCCTCCAAAGGTGAATAATTAAATATTTAAGTCCCCCTTTAGCACCTTTTTGTTTTAATTCTTCGTTGACTTAGGCTTAAGTGACTTTTCCTATGTTTTTTGGCTTAATTCATCGTTTAGCCACCAAATCACCCTTATTATTCCATTTTGTTCCTTGTTTGTGCCTGACTATAGTCTACAGGAACGTATAGACTACTAAGTCACTCCCTGTTGGCCTACTCTTGGGAACAGGACATCACAATGATAATATGTCAAGGTGTACCTGCCCAGAACAAAGCAACAAGAAACTATATATATTTGCAAGTACACTTGTTGGTTAGCACTTCATAAAACCATAGACTTTCTCAATAAAAAGCAATTGGTTGATAATGATGAAGTAAACAGCAATATTTATAAGGCAATACTTCGCATTAAATGCCTTGAAATAGCTTCAAAATGACTAAGAATCATCAACCATTGAAGTCATAATACTAGCATTCATTAGAAGCAAACAAGACAATGTATAAATCAACCTTTTCAATTGCTTTTAGAAGCTTTTAATGTTGCAATTAATGGTTGTAGCTTACTTTAGTAACAACAACAATATTGTTAGTAAGTTAGGCTATTCTAGGGTTAGAAATGGTTAGTAGAAAGCTCAAAGAATAGGTTTTGATGGTTGTTTTGATCAATTACTCAAAAGAGGATTTAGACTAGTGGTTTTAGGGCAAATGGATTCAATGATGTGGAAGCAAATGTTGAAGAGAAATAATGATAATAGAGTCAAAGACAAGAGAGAGTGATAGATTGGAGTGTTGGTAACCCAAGGCTCCAATTATCAAACCCTAGGGGAAACTAGCTACTAAGGTGTAGCTAACCCTAGGCCTTAGTAGATTTCCTCGCTCTTTAACTCAAAGATGAAGCAAAAAATCGGCTAAGATGAAGCAATGGATATTAAGGTGTTGCAATGGCAAGGCCTTAACACATACTTCAAGAAAATGGCCTTTTGACAAAATCTAGTAGGTGAAGACTTTTAAAACTAGGACAATAACATGTGCTAGTCTTCCTAAGGTTTAATCAAGCAATTTCATAATCTTGAATGTAAATGCAAGATAAATAAGACTATAACCATTCAATTAAGAAGAATTGCAGAAATATCACTTACATACATGAAGAATCATCAAGAAAATCCCTAGTTGAACACATCCACCAAGAAACTTGCCAAAATACTCCAAATTTAGCCTTCCTCAACAAGTGGGCCTAAAATTTCAGCCAAGAAAGCCCAAGGAGGGCGCACATTTCAGTCCTCACAAGTGTGAGTGAAAGATGATGAATAATACAAGGGTTTAAACCCTTATTTATACAATACTAATGACCATAATTAGGTCAAAAAACGCTGACATGGCATGTTACACATAATATCCAGTTTTTACATTAGATGTCATAATTAAACCCTAAAACAAGTTGTAAAGGTGACGTCATGCCCTTTTAGGGTGACGTTGGGCCCTTTTTGGGAAACGTTGGCCTCCCGAAGCAAAACATTAGGCCTCCTTGGGCCTCAGGATCCTGCCACACGTGCCACTTGGCACACAACTGCCTCCAAAGCATCAAAAAAGTTGGGTGACGTCATGGGTGACCTGGATGACGTCATGGGCCTTCCAAGGCCTACATCATGGTGAAAAGGGAAAAACCCCCTAGGTCCAGGCCTGCCAGGTTGTCCCTAGTGAAACGTCCTCCCCCCTCTCTTGTGCAATCCCATGATCTGTCTCTGCCCCTGGCTGGGGTCTCAGCATCCATCTGGTGGGTTTTAGCCCTCTGGAGGTCCGAACTAATCATCTCCCCATATATACTTGTCCATCGGGTGTGGCCCTGCAACATCAACAAATACACCCTCCATGGGCTCATAAGTCACGGGGACCATAGCAATGTCAATCACATCTAATCATCAAGTTATTTAAACATGTGCATGAAACCCCTTTTACCCTGACAAGTGCTCAAAGACGTTATGCTATTCTACAAGCCAAGTTTGGAGGGGACGCTAGGACATCCTATTGGGCCAGTGCCCATTAGATGTGGGATGTTCCTGGGTGAAGACAAAATCCAGGTCATGTGAGTGGATCAGGTGATAAGGGATGTCTGGGCAATGGGTGCAGTGATAGCAGAGAAATGTATGGCTTACCTATGGGTGCCTCGGAAGAGGGTGAGTTGCACCTTATCATGGATGCAAATGTTTCCAAGCCCATTCATGCCTTTTATCTTTTATTCTTATTGCTTTTTCTTTCAAGAGGCTAGTTAGGGGACACTGCCCTGGCATGGTGACCAGAGGTGGCAATGTTACCCACAAGCACTTCACGAAAATGAGAAGGTTGGCTCGTGATGAGACCCCCTTTCTCTTGGTTATGCCACCAAGAGCCACTACCCTGGCGTGGTGACCAGCTGTTGATAGTGTCATACCGCTACATGCCCATGGACCTAATAGGTTGGCTCGTGATGAGACCCCCTATCCTCCAACTAGGTCTTGATTTATTATTTTTTATGGGTCCCTCTGTTTCTTGCTGAGAAGCCTTTTATTGCTTTATCGGGGATCCCTAGGCGAAGCATCTCAAGGTTTCATTCTTTTGGATTTTATCTTTTGCACGCTACTTTTACCCTCTGGGCCTTTAGCCCCTTCTTCCCACAAGGTAAGGTACAACCCTTAGATATTTGGCCAACCCAATGCTCGGACCAATGTAATGGGATGGATGAGTGGGAAAAAGATGAAAAGTGGTAAGTATGGTGGGAACGGACAATGACCTTTCATGAATCCCCCCAGTGGAAAATCAAACCCTATAGGAACCAGTTTACTAGGGCATCCTTTCATTCCCCCCAAGTGTGGTCAAGTGGAAAGGCATAAGCTCCAAGCACACGTTAGAAGCAAAAAGAATTAAATTCACATATTCAAATGTTTTGAGAATCAGAGTGACACATACCATGATACCCGGACTCATTACCTCATGAAGCAAGACCCATTTCTACTGCAAGACCAGGCCGATGTGATGGGGATGTTGTTGCTGCTGACAAAGTGGAGGCGCTGAAGAAGAAAAAGATGGGCCCTCCAAGGCCATGCTCAAGTCGATTTGGCTCTCGATACTCCATTTCTAGGATCTGTGGGCCTCGAGACATAATCTCCTTAGTTATCCCTAGGCTAGGGGATAACACTCCCTATTTCAACCTGTATAGCTTTTTCCCTAGTCTTTTCTTCTTGGTAGTCATTAAGTACTTTTTGCATCTCTTCTCTCATAGGCCCAATAACATCCATTGGTGCCTCACATGATTTAACTTGGCCTCTAAAACCAGCCAAGAGTTCTTTCAACCTATGAATTCCACCCCCAAGCCCCCCCTTGATGCATTTTTGACAATACTTGCAATACATTAGACCTTCAATCACCTCAGCATGAACCCATGCGACATCTTTAGCTTTTGGGGCCATTGTAAATTTGTAAATGCAAACTCACAGGCTAAAGCAAAGGTGCAATTTGCACAATGCAAGCAATCTGAAAATGCAAAGAAGGAACCTTGTCTTAGACTCTTACTAAGTTTCAAACTTTCAAACATTCAACAATCAAGATTCAAGATGGAAAAAAAAAAGAGTGGAAAATTTTCAACATACCTCTAATCCAATTCCTCCAAACTTGAAGATGAACTATATCCTCCTAGTTGAGATGCCAAATCCACCACAAATTGACCAAAACACTTGCCTAATAAGCTCCTCAATGTTGCTCTTCAAGAATCAATGTTGCTCCAAAACCCAAATGCTCCCAAATGATCCCAAATGATGACTGAGAGAGGTGTGAGGCACTTAGAGGGGAGTGATAGAGTTATATAGGTTGTTGTTAGGGTTTAAAGGAGGCTAGGGTATTCTTTTAGCAAAAAAATAGATGTTTTTGATGTATGTGGGTCCGCTACAGGAAAACTGAACCTAATCGTCTCGTTTATGACAGAACCAGCCGGTTTGGTACCGAATCGACCAGTTTTGTCATAAACCGGCCGGTTCCGTCATAAACCCGTCGGTCGGTTTGGTTTTTTCACCAGTTCAAACCGGTCAAACCGGCTGGTTTCGGTTCCGGTTTAACGGTTTTTAAAACAAGGGTGGAGCAAGATGTTGACCACCTATTTCAACTAGGGGTCAACATTATGTACCATGAAAATATGTACCTTGTGGTACAACATATTTGAAGACTTATGGCTCAACAAGGTAGTCCTGCCTCCATAACTTCTTTCTTTGTACACGGAATGTCCTCTCCCCTGCATGGGATAATAACGTAATATGATAGCATGGGTCAATTTTTAGTTAGTTTCCTAGGACTTTATCATTAGGGAAGTCCTTTCATCCAGTGTTTTTTTTTCCTCAGGTAATTAATATTGCTTACCGGCGATTTTAATTATCCTTGAGTTTTTCACTCATATAATCCTCCAAAGTGGTGAAAGGCATTCTAATGATCGAGCCTGTTATCGCACGGTTTGTAGGAAAGGTTTAGACAGCTTGAGTCAAGGCTTAAAACCAGCGTAACAGGAGCTTCCCCACCCACTGTCACCTCGATGGGGGGCTCTTTCTATTTAGGAGGGCTAGTCCAAGGGAGACGTCCCTAATGTAATCTGGGTTTTAGAAAGGTTAAGGGATAATAGATCAAGATGAGAGGTTCCCTTTCACAGATTACTGCCAAGTATGAGATAGTCAAGGAGAAAGATCCACTGAAAATGCACCTGTTTGCGAGACAAGACAAATAACTAGAATATGTGCTTGCAGTGGGTTAGTACTTCAAGATATAAATGACTATCTCTATCATATATATGAGCAAATGATTACGTGCTATTATTGACAAAGTCAATGATGGCTAAACAAAGGCAAAGATTTATATCACTTCTTCAACATAGCATAAGAGATAATAAGCATTCAATGTTCATAATCAAACCTTGTGTTATATGTCTATGCAATAAATATCTCAAAATAGCTCACACATATAAAGTAGCTGCGTCACTTATGCAGAAAGGTGACGTCAGCCCTATCTCAAGATCAATTTTTGGAAGGCAAGAGAGAGAATGTTTGACACAATAGATCCAAGAAAGTAAACTATGCCTTAAAGCCAACCAAATCACAAAGTTATGCACTGGTTAAAAGAGGCTTGATGTCACAAAGAATGTTACTGCAGAAAGATGACGTCAGCCCTAGAATCAAGTCACTTTGAAAGACAAAGACTGCAACGTTTTGTCAAATTAGCTTGTAGATGTAATCAATGGCTCAAAGTCTATCAAATCAAGTGATAAAAGTCACAACGTTTTCAGCCAAGCAAAGATCAAATGAGTGTGACGTCAGCTATATAAATTTTGTTGTCTGCAGTTTAGGGTTAGCTAGCCAAGGAGTGACGTTTTGACAAATTCAACCAGCAAAAGGGCAATAAAACTCCACGGCTATGATAAGATGACTAGGCCGCACCTTTCCATCCAAACAAAAGTTAAAACTCAGCAAGACGTCATCTTATTAGGGTTAGTTCAAGAATAGCTAGGGTTAGACGCTAGGTTAGTTAGGGTTTCAAATTGAATGTAGTTTGAAAAGAATTTAAGGCATAAACAAGCTCAAGATCATTTCTAGACTAGTGCCTTGGGTTAATGGAGTCAATTGAAGTGAGACTAATGGTTTAGGAAGACTCAAACTCAAAGACAAGAGGGTTAGGGTTTGATGGTGTTTCTACGGCAAGGCCATCAACTCTAAACCCTAAGAAGGAAAGACTTACCTAGGTGTAGCTAAAGCTAGGCCTAAAGCTCTCTCTCCTTTCTTTAAGACTTGTTTGACAAAACGGCTAGCTTAGGAGCACAAATCTAGGGATGAAAAGTGTTGCTTCATACAAGGCTTTCCAAAACCCTAGAAGTAAACCCTAGGTGTAAATTTAATTAGGCCTAGGACGCCTTCTTTCTTCAATTTGTGCTTAAAACTAACACAA
>ML840378.1:58680-75863 GCA_009831015.1 Picea engelmannii | reverse complement strand
AAATGGAGACATTACTTGATCCCGAAAGAGTTTGTCTTATACAGTGATAATCATGCACTATAGTTTGTGACTCAACAGGAGAAGTTGAATCAAAGACATGTCAAATGGGTTGAATATATGCAAAATTTCACTTTTGTGATTAAACATATTTCTGGTACTACTAACAAAGTTGTTGATGCTTTGAGCAGGAAATGTTTGTTGTTGCAGGAGTTCAAAATTAAAACACTGGGTTTTGATGACCTCAGGGACATGTACAGGGATGATCTAGATTTTAAGGAGGTGTACGAAGAAACTGAGAATCCAATTCTTAGGGATAGAAGCCAATGGACAAAGTACATGATCCAGGAAGGATTACTGTTTAAAAGTAACCAGCTTTGTATTCCAAAATGCTCCATGAGGGAGAATTTGCTGAAGGAGAAACACAGTGGAGGATTAGCAGGACACTTTGGTCATGACAAGACATTCGCAAAGTTAAATGAGTCATATTTTTGGCCGGGAATGCGAGCAGACATCAAAAGGTTCGTGGATAGATGCAAAATTTGCCAGCATTCGAAGGGGAGGAAACAAAATGCAGGGTTTTATCAACCATTTCCCATACCTGAGAGGCCATGGGATGCAATTAGCATGGATTTCATATTGGGGTTGCCAAGAACACAAAGAGGTTTCGACTCAATATTTGTAGTGGTGGATAGATTTTCCAAGATGGCACACTTCATTCCATGTCAGAAAACCAGTGACACAACTCACATTGCGAATCTGTTTTTCAAAGAAGTCATTTGACTTCACGACTTACCAAGGAGAATAGTTTCAGATCGAGACACTAAGTTCATAGGACACTTTTGGAGGACCTTATGGAAGAAGCTGGGAACTAGCTTGTTTTTTAGTTCGTCTTATCATCCTCATACAGATGGACAAACAAAAGTGGTAAACAGAAGTCTGGGAGACTTGCTGAGAAGCCTGGTGACATAACATCACAACCAGTGGGACAACATATTACCACAAGCAGAGTTTGATTATAACGACTCAGTTAACAGAAGAACGAGACATAATACATTTCAGATTATCTATGGCGTGCAGCTGAGAGGAATTTCTGAGTTGAGGGATTCAGAACAGAATGAAACTAGGAGCGCTAGTGCAGAAGATTTCGCAGAGGCAATAAAGGAACTTCACAGTCAGGTGAAGGAGCGATTGCAAAGTTCGAGCCAGGAGTATAAGCGAAGAGAAGATCAGAACAGAAGACAACTTCAGTTCGAAGTTGGTGATTTGATTCTCACACATTTAAGAAGGGAAAGGTTTCCAAGAGGAACATATAATAAACTCAAGATGAAGAAAATTGGGCCATGTAAGGTCTTGAAGAAATTCGGGGCAAATGCTTATGATATTGAATTACCCGATGGGATTGGAATTTCTCCGATATTCAATATTTCAGATTTGTACCCATATAAAGCTGAGGAAGTAAGGATAGGAAATAAACAATCAGAAGTCCAGTGGACAAAGCAGATGCCAGTTGCAGAAAATCTGCAGATAGAGCGCATACTGGATAAAAGCATATTGGATAAAAGAATTAGTAAGAAGACCAGAAGAAAAGAATACTTTGAGTATTTGGTCAAGTGGAAAGGCCATCCAGTTGAATATGCCAGCTGGGAAAATGAAGCAGAGATACAGAAGCATGGACAGACCGTACGCGAGCTCATGGATAGGAGCCCATGAAAATTTTCAAGCGAGGGAGTATGATGCAGGAGCATCTCAAGCAAGCCAGCGTAGAGATAAAAGACAGCTGGACAAGTGCCATCGCATTTTATGTTTAAATTGGTTTGAAGTGGAATGCGCCAATCTTAAATGAGATAATTAAGAAGGAGCGCACTTGTAAGATTGTAAACAGACCTTGAGCGATTCGCTCTCATCCTTAGTAGATAGAGGCATTTATGCTAGTTAATGCAAGTAGATAGAATTTAATGATGGATTAGACAGTTTTAGAGCACAAGAGGGAAATGGGAAATAGACACCCTCATTGTGTATTGTAACATTATCAGGAGAAGAGTGAAGAACATTATTGGAAGGGGCATAGAAGAGAAGCAGGAGAAGAGAGCTGTGTAAAAACGCCCATGTACAGAGATTTGAATTAATAGAAATAACTTTGATTCAAATTCATGGCGTTGTGATTGTTCTCTGTGTACTAATGTTGAATGTTATGCTCATGGATGTTTACTTCCTGATTACACATTTTATTTATATGCTGTGTATATGATTTCATGTTTTGAGTTTGAAGTCTGAGAGGAAGTAGGAATGAGTTTCAATTGTTTCTCTATCTAAGCAAGGATTCTTGCAAGGAGTGCAGTCGATTTGTCTGCAAGGAGTGTGTTGACAAAGGGTTCAGAGATTTGTCTCTGGAAGGCTCAGATAGAACAACTTTTGTTCTCATTCTCACAAAAGTGCAAGTCAAGCATAGGAGCCATGCAAGGTGTGCATTGTCTAAGTCTAAATTCAAGGTTTGAAGACTTGAAGAAGTCGCTAAAGGACTGTTGTTGTAGGGTGTGCGCAAGGTTGAAGGTGTTCAACACTTGAAGTGTTTGAAGGTTGCCGCAAGGAGTGCGTGCAAGAGTCTTCTTTAAGACTTGGAGTCATGAGAAAGATCAGGAAGGATAAAGCCTTTGAAATTGTCGAAGGAAGCACAGGGAGTTTGTGCCTTTAAGTGTTGAGAAGGCGTCATAAGTTTGTGTCGCGGGTGGACAAGGTTCGTGGAGGAATACTTGGTTCATTTCCCAGGAACTGTCAAGGAGGAGACGGACAGTCGGAATTCTCTGTGGAGAATTCACGAAAACTTGTGAGTCATCAGATCTCGCAGAGTAGCAGGGAAGTTACAAAGGTCATTTTAAGATTCAAGCTCAGGAAAGACAAAGCTGTAGGATCCGAGTCAACCAGGGCCGTTGGATTTACTCGTGAACTTCTATTTTGGGTTTTCGCGAGTGGAAGTCCCGTAATTTTGGCAACAGGACTCGCGAAATCATGAAACACAAAGTCCCGAAGGCTGGAAGGGTTGTGTGGGCCACAGAATTAGCAGGGTGGACAGGTGGCACATTATTGACACGGGAGTCAACTCCGCTGACCATTTCCTAGTTTCGTGGGGTGAAGACCCGAATTCTTTGTATTAGGATTCGCGATATCGCGAAGTCCGAAGTCCCGATGGAGTGAAATGTCGTTGAAGGGTCAAAGCGTGCGAGCACATCGGAGTTTCGGTAAATCGGGATTTCGGGGTTCGTGGAGTAGAGTTGTATGTTATCGAACTCGCGAACTCGCGAAAGCCGACAAGTCGGAGTGATATCGGAGTTTCGGAGTTTCAGGATTCAGGGGTCCGAGTGACCAGACACTCGACTGTAGGATTCGCGAAAGTGCGAAGTCCGATCTCCCGAAGTATAAGGGAGAGGTTCTCGAAGTGAATTGTGGGTGCAGATTTCCCAAAAGGGGAATAGAAGAACCGATTCGAGAGTTCTTTGGGCCAAGAGAAATGAGAAGATCATGTGTACGTGGACCTTTTGACCTGCGGGTAGCGGAGGGGCTGCGTCACCTTCCAAGATGGTCCAAGATTCATTGGGGGTTTTACAGGAATATATGTGAAAAAGGAGATCAGGAGAGATGAGACTGCAAATTGTTTTGAATGCTTCATCCATTCAATTTAGATACTTGGAATTTTCTATGGATGATGTCAATTCTGTCTCTATATTCAAGGTTAACCTGTACAATCCTCTGGTTCGGAGATTCATGATTATTCTCTCCTTCCATGCAAATTAATTGTAGGGTGTAAGAATGAATTCTTTTGGGAATTCCATCTTTATGTTGTCTTCAGTCTTTGGTACCTACAAAAATAAATTGGTGTAGCTTTTCTTAGTAGTTTATTTTCTCTGATACCATGTAAATGTATTGAACCTATATAGAATATATCTAGCTAGAAAATACCACAAACATTTGCAGAGAGAAATTGAGAAAGAAGAAGTAAGAGAGGAAGAATGGAATAATTCTCATTAACTATAAGGAATAATGAATAATTTACACATGATATACTCTGTATAACTCAACCAATGCGCAATGAAGGAGAATCCAATGTGTCATAGTGGTGGTCTAGAGTGATATGTACACACACCAGAAGTTACGGGAGTAAACTTCCACCTAGTCTAATCTCTCAAGGAGTTACAGGAGTGAACTGCCACCTAGCTAAGTTAACTAGTCTACCAATCTTCAGCTATCTAACTAAAACATAGTGAAGTGAGGAGGAGATCAGGGAATCATGGGTAATGTTCTAGTTTGGTGATGATACCAAGGCTAATGCACATTAGCTGGTGATGATCCCAATGTTGCATGGTGACAAAACCAATGCAACATTTAGACTCCACTCAACTAGTCAAACTGAAGAGAATATTCTCCCTTGAGGAATATTCTTCTTAAAATATAGGAGACTGGATAATGACTTATAAACAAGAAAAAACCTTAAGAAAAATAAATCCTAGGTGTGTGTGAAGTAACTCCAACAGGTTGAATTTGAACTATGATAAAAACACTCATGGACTAAAATGACTATAACTACAAGAAGATATAAGCAATCATACTCATAAAAATTCCAATGATGGATGACATATTTCCTCAAGTGCATGACATAGAAGTTGCATGTACAATATGGAAGCAGAAACAAAATATGCATGAAACTCCAATAAAGGTAGGGTCTCTTAAAAATATGTTTTTTTTTTTTTTAATTCAAGTGAAGGAAGATGAATCAATTTCATAACATTTACTAAAATCAAAAGATATTAGGAATTAATTATTAGCCATATAAAGAGAGGTAATTGAAGAGAATATGATAGTAATTATCCTAAAAGTTTTCCTCCATCATTTGAAACCCTTAATATCTCTTTTGAAACTATTAACACAACTTTTTAGAAGTTAGCAAGTCGAGTATTACAAAAGGAAATATGAAAGAAACAAATTGGAAACAATAGTAGCACATATGAAAGCCATTATGAGATACCCAGGGGATATTTCAGTTGGTTCAATCATTTCCATTAAGGAATTATGTCCGGGGAGGTTGTAGGATCCATTCCCACCATGCCTTATGGGGATACCAACCATTAATGCAGTTGGTAGTTAATGTCACCCTTCATCAAGAAACCTGGGGAAGATGGGGGAAATCCATGGAACAATGTTGGTAAGGTAATAGCTTCCTTATTCTGCACATAAGCACAAAAAGGTGAGGGGAATTATATCTCTAAGGAAAAAAAACAAATCAAAACAAACATATGAAAGAACTTTTGTAGTAAGTATAAGGTAAGCAAAAATGAGGGGCACACAGAAGTGAAAGGGTACCTACAACTTAAGATTCATGTAAAAATAAATAAGAACATAAGAATATGAAGTGTTACTATTGTGGTAAAGTAGGACATTTCAAGGTATATTGCATAAAACTAGTACATGACTTAGAGCAATGGAAACTATAGATCATATTATGTGGAAGGAAGAGGAAAAGTTAAATCCAGTTGAAAAGTAAAACCTTTATACTTAAGAATTTTATTTATATTCTAGGATTAAAGAATAATCTTCATTCAGTAAATGAAATAAATAGACAAAATTCACATTAGAATGTAATCTTCAAGGGATGAAATAACTATTTTGTGTTAATAAAAGAAAACATGAAAATATTTTTCATCAAGAGTAAAGGAACATGAACTTTGCAATTTTGTAGTGGGTGATGTAAGAAATCAACATGCCTTTCTAACAAGTGATGTAATTAGAATAAGCATCAATAACAATTTATTGTGATGCAAAAGGCATGGGCATGCCAACTTTTAATATCTTTTCCTATTAACAAAATGCAAAATAGTACATGGATTACCAAATATATAAGAAGGGAGGATCTATGCGAGGCATGTCTAGTATACAAGCAACACAAAGGCATCTTTTGAAAATAAGAAAACCTTTAGGGATAAAGTAATGATGGACTTGGTGCACTGTGTCATTTTTGAACCAATAAAAACAATGACAACATCCACCATAAGGTATTTCTTAATTTTTTTTTATGATTTCTCTAAAAATATATGGGTTTATTTTCTAAAGAAGAATTTCAAAGCATACTTTGCAATAAAAAACTTTAAACAAACAATATAAAATGGGTTTGGAAATTGTATAAAATTCCTTTATTTCACGATGGATGATAATTATGCTCAAATGAGTTTGTTAATTTTTGCAAAAAGAAAGGAAGTTAGCAACAACTTATGTGCCTTACAAACCTTAACAAAATGGGCTTGTGGAAATGTAAAACCAAATGATAGTTGAAATGGTAAAACCCATGTTGTAATGTAGGGTTTTACTAAAAGTATTGGGAAAAGAAATACATGCTATTGGTATCTTCTCAATAAAAGTCCTACAAACACTACACAAAAAATCACACTAGAGGAAGCTTGGTACGGTTGAAATTCAAATGCTAGTTATCAAGAAATTTTTGGTTCTATAAAATATGTGTTAATTTTAACCAAAAAGGGGGCAAAGCTATATACAAAGTGTAGAAAAATGATGTTTGTTGGTTACAATGAACAATCCAAGACATATAAATTGTTAGACATTGGTGCCAACAAGGCAGTGATCAACATAGATGTAATTATTGATGAAACTATAAGTACATTTTAATGTGAATCAAATCTAAAATTTGACGACATTGGATACTTAGAATATGAAAAGTCAACCAAGATGAAATATGAACAATCGCAAAAGGAACAAGAGCCATCGGGAATAAATGTACAAATTCACATGCTAAATTGGAGAAAGAAATAACACAAAATTAGGCTAAAAGAAACATTGGTTTGGAGGGAATAACTGAAAAATACCAAAATATTATTACAAAACCATGGAAGATGTGAACTTGGATGAACTTATGACTTGGTATCATTGACTTGAACATGTTAAATTTTCATTATCTTGGGTCATTTGCAATTCTTTTGAAACCCAAAGTTATGATGAAGCTAAAAGGCATGATGAGTGGGAAATGATCATGAACGCTAAGTATGACACTCTTGTGAAAAGTGACAGTAGGGTGTTGGAAGATCTACCTCCAAGGAAGAAAACCATTGGATGCAAATAGATTTATAGGACAAATAGAATGAATATGGTTAGTTGGACAATCATAAGGAAAGGTTGGTTGTCTAAGGTTTTTCTTAATGGGAAGGAGTTCATCATGCTAAAAAATTCACCCCAAAAATTAAACTAGTCAAAATAAGATTAATGGAAACTAAGACAACTTTCTTTGATTGAAATATTTAACAAATAGATGTAAAGAGAACATTCTTCAACAACGGTTTGTGGAAGGAAGTATTAATGTATCAATGACATGGGTTCCAAGTCATAGTTAAGGAGCATTTAATATGTAGGTTGATTAAAGTTATTTATAATATGAAATATTCTCCATACCCTAATATACAAAATTTGACAAATATATTACATGTTTTGGATTTAGAATAAGATCTTTTTATATAAATATCTATTTTAGCATGAGTGGTGATTTGGTGATTATAGTGGTTTTTGTAGATGATAATCCATGTTGGTAATGTTATTCCCAACTCCTAGGGATAAATAAGGAGATGATGTCTTGAGGCCCTTAAGTTGCATACATGGAGTACCAAGAGACAACTTGACCAGTTGTGTCCACTTGCATAGACAGAGACCCTCCTCACCACCACATCTCTAGGTTCATCACAATGGTATCCACCACATCAACTAGCTTCCAAAAGACATTGGGTCTTGGTCCATGAGGTAAAATCTAGGTATTATGGTAGTGTCATCTCAATATTTGAGGCATTTGAGTTTGTTGCATCTATTACTACTTTTTATTATGTAATGTTTTCTTGGACATTATGCTCTTTGACCTGTTTTACTTTGGTGGTTGACATTGCACCCTAGTAAGTGGGTCACCCTTAGGGATAGGTTTTTTACTAGGAGGTCCTCTTGACGAGTCATCATGCCATTCCTGTTATGAGGCAAATAACTGTATGCTATGGGGTAGACCACAACAGACATAGTGACTGCATAAATAAACTCTAATCCCAAGTATGTTATATAAATGAAAATGCTAACAAGACAAGATAAAGAGCCTACCTCGTTGGGACGTTCGATGAAGACCACCATTGAGCACGCAACTCAAAGATTTATACCTGCAACTTGTCCTCAACAACCAAGATACACAAGAATATGGTGATAATATATAATGTTAGCACATACAATAGAATAATCCATTAACATTCATAACAAATGCGCACATGGAATAATAATTCAAATATTTGTGAGATATCAATTGGACAAGAAAAGAGTATTTCTATTATTTACGGGGTGTAATGGTGAAACCTATGTATACGCATGTTGTATAATTATCAGGGAATGTATATGTGGAAAAATATGATTTTTTAGCTCTGGGAAGTACACAAGGGGACTTCAAGTCTACATAGGGAAATGGAAAGGCCATCCAAGCAAGTTGCATGGGGTGAGGAAAAAATTTCTATAACAGATGCCCCCTAATGTTTGAGGTTAGAGGAGTATCTGCGATGGCCGAAATACATTATAATCCCCAAAAGTGGAGTAATGGAGACTCAGCTGGAAGAGCTAGTTTCTCCTAAGAATATTACAATCCATAATGACTTTGTACACATGGCTGCCAATCTGAATTACACTGCAGATTCATGTGGAAATATACCAAATAGTTTTTCATGGCCATGAATAGGAAATACAAAGTAGACACATGCCATTGGATATCATAGTCACGAACAAGGCCTAGTGGAAACCAGTCTCAAAATAAATATGAAGATATTTGTATACAATGGAGTACAATCTGATCTCCCATGATCACTAAATTCATATAGGTATTGGTCCAATGAATAGTAGCAACAACTCATAAAAGATGCTACTATAAATTGATTGTCTTCTACACGATCCACCAAAGGTGCAAGTCTACATCATGTGAATAAAGAAGTTGAGGTCGAACACAATGAGACTTTGTTTGATTACTAGTCATTAAGGTATACCATAGCAAACATGATACATCCTACCGATAATGAAAGTAGGTATCAAGGCACCGAGTACATTCTTACAAGTGTGAATAAAGGTGTTGAGGTCAAACACTTGAAGAATCCATCGATCAGGAACCATTGATGTATTCCCAAATATCTATGGAGGGAGAACCTCCCACTGATGACTGCAAGCCTTTAGGCACTCATAGGACTCTAGGCCTCATTTCCAGAATAGATGAGCTAAAGCCGATGGAAGGAGACCTGTTGAAAGGAGAACATTAAGGCATCTCTAATCAATCAGCATGAGGTACAAAGCAATAGCTTGATGATTTGGAGGAACTTGGGTGAAGAGGATGTTCATGAACCAATGAGCCTGTGCATCTTTCGCATGCACCAGATGAAAGTAGTGCACGAAAAATACCCTCTGAATAGCAGCCAATAAGGAAGAATATCGACAAAGGCGAGAAAACCACCAATAAGGATAATGGCATCTAAGACACTACATGAATCCTAATGTTTGAATATATTGATTTCCATCAAACACAAGGGAAACCCCCTAGTTAGCGACCAATGAGGAGATGTTGACTGATGGGTTCAAGGTTACCTACCCATAATTAAAGTAGGACCAAGGTGAATGGTAGGACTACAACTTCATGTAATTCCGAGACACACTGAAAATATGGCCGACATGCAAAGTCAAGAGTTTTGAGAAATGGTCGACACAAGATTATAGACTTCCTTTGAACAAGAGCATGAGACATATGGAGGAATCTAGCAGCATAGACTTGATGATGAAACTTTGTGATGCAGGTGGCATCAATCAAAATCTCCATAGGGACTGGAAGAATAACCAGTTGGAGGAGTAAACTCTAAGTAACGATCTCATCTTCCTAAGTTCATGCTAAACCAAAACGTTGGATGACAAGTGGACTCAAAATTTTGTGCTCTGTTCAAAAGTGACATGACTGCTGCCAATATAAGATAATATTATTTTCTCGCCCATCTTTTTTAGTTTTTTCATAGGAAAATGAATGTTATGATACAATGGAGGAAATGAATGTCACGAGTAAGCAACTAGTTCCAACAATGGAACATACCTATGCTCAATGCAAGGAGGTGCATGCATGGTGTGGACACTCAGGGGAATGTTTCCTCTTAGTGTACAGAGTGTCAAGCTACAAAGGATATAAATAGGGCTCTGCTTGGCTAGTGACACAAATTGTTGAGGTAATAGGCTTGTAACGAGAAATAATGAAACAACAATAGGCTCAATACTGCAAGCAGGAGGATGAAATGGAATTACAACTTAACTCCAAAGAATATCCTTTTTCATAAATTTAGTCCCCTAGGCCTGAAAAAGTATAAAACAATACCCAAGAGAAATATTTAAGCCAATGTTGACTAGAGTATTCATTTTTCGAAATTAGTATACTGGGTACGAAAAATGGCTAAAATTACACCAAATAGACATCCTTTCAAATCCATTTAACGAGTCTAAAAGAGTCAAGTTCACTCGACAATCTTTTCTCTTTTTAGAGAGTTGGAAAAGAGATTAACTAAGACTCGAGGGGGAGTCCCATAGGTATAAGTCCAGATGATTGTGAGTAAGAATATGGGGTTCGAACTCAAATCATATTGGAACTATAAGGGACTCTCAGTCTTATGGAATAACTTCTGCATGGGAACCAAATGGAACAAAGGTTCTAACTAGGGAACCCATGTTTGCTAAGCCTCTACCACTCAATAATGACACTTCTAGTAGAAATAAGAAGGTTTTGTGTCGCTAATAAATGGGTTTGTGCCTAAAGCATACAGATCATAGTCATAGGATAATGAAAATATGAAATATGGAGTGACAACCTATCCTATATGATGCTAAAAGAAAATACCTGTTGAAGTCATGAATGGACGATATGACACTAGAAACCACAAAAATCTTTGGACAAAACCACCAAAACCAACTCCTTCCACTGCACTATTAGTCCACTAGGTCCAAAAATTAGTATAAAATATATAAAGTGGATAAAGTTTTTCTACTAATAGTAAAAATAACAAATTTTACCATACCATTTGAGTTTTTTACTCACATAGTGCATTTCAGACCAATTTACCCATGATCTTCAAGTGTTGATTGCGGGAGCTATGATCAATGGAATTGACATCTGTCTGAACCAAGTAAGTGTCCTTCCCCTCCTCTTCATTTTTAATGGTTTAAATTTTAAAATTAGTCCTAATGTTTTGAGTTTAATAGGGCACAAAGTGTAAACTAGGGTGTACGCGAGCTATAGTTCATCGAGTCACGTATATGGAGACGTGTACATGGGAAAAGAAAATCCTTCATGCATATATGTGACCCTACACACAACTGTTAACATTACAGTCTGCGTACAATTCTACAAACATTTGTTTTTAATGAATCTAACTCAAAAAATGATTTTTCTTTTACAGGATGGTGCTTGAATGTAGGGAGAGGGAGCATAAGGAAGTAGATGCAGCAGTGGAAAGAGATGCATGGGCACAACAAGATCTAAAGAGACGTGGTATTTATAAATTTTGGTCTCTCAAAGGAATGAGGGATCAAGTGAGGTTACTCCAAATGCTAATAAACTAATGGGATCTGGAGACAGAGGCCTTCATTCTCGATGGGAAACCACTGAGGATTGAAGTAGATGATATCTATTTTATCACAATATTGTCTCGTCGAGGTGAGCTGGTGAATATCAAAGCCCGGGGGGATGGGGGTGGTATGAACATAGAGGACTACATTTCCACCCACTATGTTGTAGGCACAGAGAAAGTAGGGAGCCAACTCCCCATCAGGGCGATCGAGAAACTGAGTTTAAATATCATCGTACTTGTACTTACATGGATCATGGGGTCTACCTCATTGCACCAAACATCAAGGTCACTCATGTTTTATGAAGTGGAGTGTTTACGACACACAACTTATGACTGGTGTACCTCACTGATGGCTAACATAAAGATCCAGTTGATGGACTGCAAACAAGGGAGAAAGAGAAACTTTGGGTTTTCATCCATCTTGTATAGTTTTTTATTTGAGCAGTTTCCAGGCTTGAGCCCTAGAGTAGATATCATTCCACACTGACTGTGCGATCTAGCCATGTCATGGTGGATCGATGTGATGAGCAGTTAGGAGGTGGTAGGGTGCCAACCCCCTACAACTATGAGTTCTTTTTTTGGTGGTCTCGATAGGTTATATTCATAGACTGCTACCCCTATGTTGGGATCAACTACAAAGGAGATCCATATATTCCTTTTCCACCAGGATTTGCTTATGGTGATATAGGTATGAAAGTTTTTTGAATATTTCACTTTTTTGTGTTTTTCAAAAAAAGAATAAAAAACACAAATATTTTTGTATGGTATCAAGTATTAAAAATGGCTTTGTCGTGCAGTTGTGGATCTACGATGACCAGATGGATCCCCATGACATCGATGAAGGAACCATGGAGATGATCATGCAAGAGGAGATGCAGAGAGAGTGCTACAAAATGTGTAGGGGAACCTGTCTCGATTAACACACAGGATTCCTATGGTTCAGGTGGAGGATTGTTATAGCAATATTTGCCTCACCTTATACAATCTTTCATAGAGGGCCTTTTTCCATTTCTGTATGCAGAATTAGCATCCATTTTTTGATGAATCCAGAGCTAAAAATACATATTTTTCCACATGTACGCACCTTGCCTACTATACAACATGCGTATACACAGGCTGCTCCACTACAACTCGCATACATTGGTATTTGTGAAAAAAAATGAAAATGAAATGCCGAGTTTCCATGTCACGACAGGAAATATTTGATCCTTGGCCTTCCATACACTGGAATCATTCTGACTCAGCCCTTCAATTCCATTTGAAGGCTATAAATGGGCCAATTCCGAGCTATGGAGAAGAGGAGAAAGCATTCAACTTTTAGAGAAAATTTACTCTGGAGAAATTACTACTTCGTATTGAGTTTGCATCCCTTTGTCCTTTAAGTTTGAAACATTGTTCATCCCCCAAGATCTTCCCTTATTGTTGGAGAACCTCATTGTCTCCCTTCTATGAGATTGTCTTTGGTGGAGGATTGAAGTGGTGGAGGCCCAGCTAGAAGGAACTTAGTTTTTTGGTTCTGAACCATGCCAACACGAAAGTCTGTAATGTTTTCACTTTTGTTGATCATTCACTAATAAAAATACTCCTTTCTCGTTCAATTGATATCATGCAAATATATGATTATTATCCATGGGCGTATTTGTTATGTTTGTTATTAGATTATGCTATCTAATGTTCTAACCTTTTATATTATCACTACATGCTTGTTCTCCTTGTTTGTTGAGAACTTGTTGCAGGTATAAAGCTTTGGTTCAAAGTGCTCAATGATGGACATCATCAAACGTTTGGACGAGGTAGGCCTCTTTCTTATCTCTCTTGCACATTGGTTTATATAGCATATGTTGGAATTGAGTTTACTTCTGCAGTCATACCTTTTTGTTGTGGTTTACCCTAGCCATAGAGATTTTTTCCCTCGTAACAAAATTGGCGACCATACTGGGGATAGATCTTCTTTCTAAGGGTTGGACTACTTTTTATCCTTACATTGCTCTCTTTCCTTTTTGTTTCTTGTCGTATCACTTCTTGACAGAATTTGTTCACTCTGGGTCTGATTTTTCGGTCTTTCTCCCTTGCCTGGCCTTGTTTTAAAGCATATACGTGCTTTTTTACTTGACAGTCTCTTACATACGCCAGCTGTCGCACTGCGAGCTACATATATACGCTATGTTTGCCTGAACAGTCTCATACACCTTGTTTCCTATCCTATTGTCTTGGTCTGGTGTTTGTTGGGTGGGATTTGATGATTGTTGAGCCTGCTTAGGTCTCTATAGTTCCTGTTAAGCGTCTCTAGGATGACAAGAAGCCTATCTGGAGTTTAATTTTTGGGTGGAATCTTTCTCATCTTTTCATTTTGATTATCCTTATACTTTGTTGGAAAACTAAGAGGGGGGGGGGGTGAATCAGTTGCCACTGTTCTTAAACAATTATGGTTCTTTTAAACTCTTTGTAGAGACACTAAATGATGATCAAAATAATGCAGGGAAATAAACAATGGCACTTTCAACATCATTCACATATATGAGAAACACAGAGACAAATATTTCCCGAGGAAACCCATGCAGGGTAAAAACCTATTTTTCTTTATATGATAAGTAATAGTTACATTCTTTACAATATCATACGTATGAGAACCAACTCATAATGAGGCTACAACCTCAGTTTTGCAAGATGCAACTTGCTGAGAGCACCAACTCTCTGTTTTCTATAGCACCCACTAGAAGGAAGCACCAACTCCCTGGTTTCTCTAGCACCAACTAGAAGGAAGCACCAACCCCTTGGTTTCTCTAGCACCAACTAGAAGGAAGCACCAACTCCCTATGTTCAAGCACCCACTAGAACCTTTGAGGACACCAGTCCTCCCTATCTCCTCCCAACCACCCTGAAATATAAATCTTTGCTACTGAAACTTATTACAGTGATATGATGTTCAACAACGGCTTACCAGACTCATCATTGTTCTGCTGCATTTTGTTGCTCTGTTTGCCTCAATTCCTTTCTGCACACATCACTTGCGTTGTTTATTCTTCCGCTTCTTATGCTTTGTGCACCATGTCCATTCACTGCACAGTTCCTTTTCTATGTTATTCAGCTACTGCACTCTCCTCCTTCTTCACACATGAATCACCTTCACCAATAGCAACCACAACAAACTCCAATAGCAACAACAACACCTTCTCTTCTCTTTGATGTGTATATATAGCTTCTGTGCATCTTCTACATGCAATATTCGCCATTCTGCATGCTCATACTGTGCCAATCTCCTCCACCTCTTGAGTGCTCTGCGTGTTCATCATCGTAACTCTTCAGCTTCTCTGGCCGTTTTCCCACGTGATAAACATCACTGGATGTTATGTTGAGATTCCTCAGCCTCTCTGGCAGTTGAGACTCTTCGTCTTCTCTGTGACAGTCGAGCTCACCTTCTCTATTTCAGTTACAGGATTCCACACTCATCCATCTATCAATCCCTTCTAAGAATAGTCTTCCTTCACTTGGACGTAGCTTGGAGACTCTTCATCTCCTCTGGCGATCACACAGGGATCTCTTCGAATTCTCTAGCAGATGCCATCAATGGTTTCTGGTAGTTTCACTGTGTCGTGCATCAATACCCCTCTGATCAACACTTGATCTGACGGTTCAGATTACATCGTGATTTCACATATCGCGATATCAGTATTCCTGCTGTCAATAATCTTTGACATGTCCAACTCTCGATCCCCGATGCCTCTCTATTGACTGGAATCAATGGTCCAGATCAAAGCTTGATCTGACGGCTCAGATTACATCGTGATTTCACATATCGTGAAATCAGGATTCTTGTGGTGAATGTTCTTTGACAACTTCAACACTCGATCCTCGAATCTCCGACATGGTGTCCATCTGCTGATGTCACACGTGGATTGACACATGTTGAATACTGCCACGTGTTACTCTAATTCATGACTTACATGTGCCTGAAATGTTGAATCAGTCTGACACTTGTCAATACCTGGTTGTGCCACGTGTTTCTAGCTGACGTGGTTTGCTGACGTGAGTCACGTCGACGGTATAGATCTCATCTTGATCTGACGATTCAGATTACTCCAGGATTTTTCATATCGAGAAATTGGGATTCTTGTTGCATTGTTTCTTTGACATTTCCAACACGCGATCCTCGAAACTCCAATCAACGGTTCAGATGTGATCTTGATTTTATGGCTTAGATTACGTCGAGATTTTTCATATCGAGAAATCTGGATTCCTGTTGCATTGTTTCTTTTACATTTCAAACACGTGATCCTCGAAACTCCGATCAACGGTTCATATGTGATCCTGAGTTAACGGCTCAGATTACGCCTCTAACTTCAATTAGACCTCCGGCTAAGCTCGTGGTCCACGTGACCTCCCCCTATATGACCACAACCAAACCTCCTCATCGGGGTTTCAGACTTTCTAATGTCGAAACATGTATGTCCTCAGGATTCATGATCTCTCGAATCCCGATGCGCTCTTTACGCACTAGCTCTCCTGGCTAGGCTCCTGGCCCATATGACCATTATCCCCGTGACCACAATCTTACCACTCGTCAGGGTTTCGATCTTTTCAATGCCGCAATGTATTGTCTCACGAGATTCCCGATATGTGAAACCCCAATGAGTTAACCCTCCTTTCGGGATTTCACCTTGGTTTTTCTCGATGGTAAACCTCGTGCAACTCCTGTCCAATCTGACGGATGATGGGATTTCTGAATGAGATCCAATGGCTCTTGATCTCTCCCTTCTGTAGTCTTCTCTTAAGCTCCTCCTGAACGTAGAAACCAATGGTCCAGATCTTCTTCTTCAGCCGATTTGATGGCGACTGTGCTCCCTCCTGAGATTTGCACACTTTCCTCCCAACCTTGGGAGAATTACAAGTTCTCAAAGGCCTCGACCTTTGTCTTCCTTCTCCTCTGCAAACTCTTGTATCTTGAGCTTTGTTGCACGCGTTCTCCTTGATGCTGTTCCTCCTGAGCTTTCACTTCCGAATCATGTTTTTCCATCAATGCACAATCTGATCCTGCCATCTTCACTGTTGTACTTGCCATCAATGACAAGCATACGCTACCTGTTAAACATTTGCCAACAATATCCCCCTTTGGCATTGATGGCAACTAAGGCACCCGAATTCTTTTCTCCCCCTTTGACAACAATGTCAAAGAAGAGACATGCTCCCCCTGAGCTATTGCAGTAATTTTAGGAGGCATTAGATATTGAAACAACACAAATATCCCCCTAACAAAATGGACTCTTTTAGGTGTGAAACAAAATGACACCCAACTTTTGTCTGAGATATTCAAATGGTGTCTTGGCTAGGGGCTTAGTAAAGATGTCTGCAATTTGTTCTGTAGTGGGAATATAATGAACCTGAACAATCTGATTGGTGACCTGCTCTCTCAGAAAATGATATTTTATGGGAATATGTTTTGTCTTGGAGTGGAAGACAAGATTTTTAGACACACTGATGGCACTAGTGTTATCACAATGAATTGGGATCGGTGCAGTGTATTTTACCTCT
>ML840378.1:25876-44462 GCA_009831015.1 Picea engelmannii | reverse complement strand
GGAGTCCAGGCGAACCTATAAATATCGAACACCATGTGAAATGGCATCATGCAAAGGCTCTATAAAGATGTTATACTCAACCACATTATTCATTGATGGCTCTAGAAAAATGCCACCTGAAGACAATAGTTGGTCCTCAGGTGAGTATATGACACATGCGGCGGAAGCCATGTTCCGTGTATGACGACTAGCACCATCTGCGAATCTTAAGTAAACTGAAGACTCCGTTGACATCTTCCAACCCAGGGAAAACATAATAAGAAATTCGATGACACAAAGGAAAGGATATATACACACTAAGATACACTAGTATACAAAGAGTCATGCCCAATCTTGAGGGCTCAAGCGTAATATATTTTCAAGTAGAGACCATTTTTGGGCTCATCCAACATATTCCCTTCATAATCCTCCAATTCATAGGCTCTTTTTTATAAAACACATTGCACAATATAAGGACCATGCCACATGGGGTTGAACTCGCCTTCCCCCAATGGTTCTTTGGCTTGGCCATATAGGAGAACCAAGTCACCCTCAACATACTACCGAGGACAGACATACCTATCACACTAAACCTTAACACGTCATTTATTCTCTTCGATAGAGATAGAGGCATATCGATGTTTCTCATCTAGGTTCTCTAGGTGTACAAGGTGTTATTCAAGATCAGAAGTGTCATGTAGGAGCTCAATTTCTAGTTTAAGGGAAGGGATTTTTCATTCAATCAAAAGGATTGAATCCACACTATGTATTAACTAAAAGGGAGAAAAACCAGTGGAAGTCTTGATGTCATGTTCGACAATGCAAGGGTCGATTATTGGCCTCTCGTCATACAACCAAGTGAATACGTCACAAAATTATTTGAAGAGATCGGTGTAGATATGAATTTCTTTAGGTGAACAATCTACACCGATACATGTGTTTTCAATTTTACTAGAAATTCAAGAGATGTAGATCACGACGATAGGAGAAATATTCGCCATGTTTCCTTCAACATAAACACCTTGTATATCAAACGGAACCACGGCGTGACTGACCATCTCACTCAAGGTATATCTAAATTCATCATGTTTGATCCTAACAAGATATGGGAGAAAAAAAGAGCGATGATGCATATCGTCCCAAGGATTATCGAGACCACTCATGGACTCTAAGATGGCTTCATCCGAAGGTAAAGTATCGTCAAGGCAATCTTGTCTCCTCGTCCATATGCGAGGAGACAGGATCCGGGTCAGCAGTAGAGTTAATAAAAGACTGATACGCAACCCTTGTCACTGACAGTGGCATTTCCATCCCAATACGTGACTGACCTTTATAGGACATGGTCGGGGAAGGTAGGGTCCAAGGATCATTGAAATATGAAGTACGGAAAGGAATGAACCTCATCGACGAAGAAGACCTATTGTACATGTCAAAAATGTGATGAATTGGTGCCACAAAATCAAAGGTACCCATGAGGTAGGAATACATTCTGACACCAATATCCTCAGCTGTCGGCTGAGAATTGCTGATCACTAAGATCAAAGGCCCAACTAATGCATTAGGACTAACATGCGCAAAGGATAATTGATCAATCGTCACTATTTTCCCTTCGTGAGGAAAACATAAACTGCACAAAATAGACGACATGACCACAATCATGGCACAAGTCTAATTAAACCCTAGTAATAAATTATAGTCAAGAGGCGCATCAACCACCTCGACATCCACCTCCATTGTATTTCCACCTAAAAATACCGGAAAGGAAGAAAGAATTTTGTGGGTCGGAAAGAACGACCATCAATTGCGGTCAACATAGTCATAGATTGAGAGAGGGTTGGAGAGCCAATGACTTTACAACAGGTTAGGGACATCACACACGTTGCAACTGTTGGGTATATGTTATATTTTTTGCATGTGTGTGTGTGGGTGCGTCAGGTTCAACAACTACATGTGACGATCCCTCTAGTAGTGCTCTTTGTGTCGTGTGCATTGGGCACTTCCTAGGGAGATCCCAGGGGGGGCTAGGTATGGCCCCCCTAGTTACATGCAGCGTTCAGCAACAGGCGGTAGCCCAAGGCCGACGGGGTTCAGGGCAACGCTATGAAATTTTTTTTTGGGTGGTTTTTGCTATTTTTAGCGGTTTTCTAAATTAATCCTGGATTAAGGGATTAGGGTTTTGATATCTATGGAATACCTAAAAACATTGTATATATTGTATGGTGAATGGTAAAATTTGATATAATGAAATAAGAAAGGTTTTCCTCGGTTGAGGGTTTCCGGTATAAATCTCTGTGTACTATGTGAATGAGCCATTGATTAATTTTTTATTTTCTTAAGAATCTATATGCATTGTTGTACTTCACAGGTTTAAAACTTACATAAACACCTTCATCAATATAAATGTGTTTGATGGTATATTTCGAGTAATCCAAATGGATTTGAAAGGCCACATGGTAAGGAAAGTGAGGCTTAACATTCGTGACGTCAAACTTGATTTCCTCTGAGCCACACAAGTCTAGAGATCCTAACGCAGATAACAAGGTGTTCCTCTATGAAGATCATGTATGGAGAACCTACAAAGCCGACATCGCACAAGGGGTTTGACCCAGATATTCGACAATAAAATAGTTCTGGGAAGCTTTGGCATTGGGATTGTGGACAGGGCATTTTAGTACTCGTTTCAGAATACGAGGCGAAGGCTCTAGATTTTCGATATGCAAGGGTGTTTCCAGAGGAGGGGGGGACTCTGGACCTATAAGAGTCTGTGAAGAACCATAATCATGAGATCGAGTGGCTACGTCAATCTCAGACTTGACCATATTAACATAGAGACGGTCACCTTCATGTGCTGAGTGGTTTTTATTCCCGCTCGATGCATTTTCGGTGTTGGAGTACCTCGAACCCATGTGTTGATTATGTGGAAATGGATTGTTTAGCACAACGGGTGGTTTAGATAAGAGCCTCAAGGATTCTTCAAGTTTGGGGAATAGGTGGGTAAGGTGATCATATTTACAAAGTTTACAAGGAAATTTCACCTTTCACTTTTCTTTATTTCCCTCACTAACATTATTATTTGATCCATCATTTTTAGTGTTGTCCTTGGTTTTGTTATTATTTCTCCCACCCTTACGATTATTACCTCATCCTGTCTTTCTATTCCCTCCTAGTTTTTGGTTACTATTTGGGTTGGTCGACGATTGTTCAGAATGCACATCCGCTGAATGAGTGGGAGTGGAGGATGAAGATGAAGCTTGTCTTACTACAGACTGACTTAGAGACAAATCCTTCAACTGGTTCATCACCAAGTCTGTATACTTAGAATTTGCAGAGCCTATGATGCCATCAACATGAGGCCCAATATTTTTTCTAGGGTTGTAATTCAACCATGACGCATCAGGAAGAATTTCATATAACATCCCAGATTGAGCTGAGGTCGAATTGTTGGGCTTTGAAAATAGCTTCCTCCTCAGATGTTACTCCGAATTTAGAGACATCCTTTGAAATATAAGGCAATAAATACTTAAGAAACCATTCCAACAAGAACTTTGGAGGAATGTAGGCTTTAATCAAACTCTTCCATATACGTCTCTCTTGGATATGGTCTGAGATATGTGTGGGTTTATCTTGGCGAAGGGAGGACAAAAGTTCTATGCTGGAATCGTAATGAACTGACAAATGGAAGTGGTTGAGAAAGACCAAAACCATCTGATTAAAAATTTTGTATGTTCCCCTTGGTAGCTCAATGTACCATTTCACTGCCACCACTATGAGGGTGCATTGAAATAGTCTCAAAAGAATAGAATACTCATTAATATAATTGGATGAGCACCAAATATGAAAATTATTAACATGATCACTCAAATCCTCACTAGTCTTTTCTTCGAATTGCAGAATATTCGAAGGAATCTTAGTGGGGACGGGGTGCCATGACGGATCGTGATGCACTGGGTCATTCATTAATCTAGAAAAATATGGAAAATTAAGTGTGGCCAAAAAAGGGAGTCAGGGTTGCAGCATCTGAGCCCATGCTCCCGGGAAATATTGATGTTGAGGGATTTCAGCCCATCCAGGCTTCTGGTATACACCATGGGCCTGTCCGGTATGGTAATATCCTCCTCCAAACTAATTCATAAGAGTATGTATGGGCATCATACCTATAGGAACAGTATATTGAGGGTTATAAACATTTCCCCTAGCTGAAGTGGCTCCCGGCTGGGGGTTTCCCATAGTGTGAAACTGACTCCCCCCGGGTAGAAATCTGGAGGATAGAGGTAGATTCATCATAAAAAATGTGTTAGTCGAAATTGGAATGTAGGAGGAAGGGGGAAATGATGGAACATAGGTAGTATCTTGTCCTCTTGGTTGAGTACTCCACATAGGAGTATTGAGACTAGGATTAGACCCATGAGGAAAAGGAGGTTGGATTCCATGCATAGGAGTCATTTGGGGAATATAACCTCCACCAAACGGAAGAGGAGTATGTGGAGGAGCTATGCCCCCAAGTCCAAGACTAGGATTTGTATTATTCATTGGAATGGAGGATGAAAGTTGTGATTTCATATTTTTCATACCAAAAGAGAAAGGGTTAGAGACCAAAGGTATGGACTGAGAGTTGTATCCAAGCATACCAAAAAGAGACTTGAAATGGTCCGTTACTATGGGTTGAGTAGAAACCAGAGGATGGATAGGAGTAAGGACGGGAACCTCCGACACCACAATCGTAGCAACTGAAGGAGTAAAAGGATTCCCATTAACCACCAAAGGTATATGAGTCGAAGGACTCCTAGTGTATTTTGTCCTCGACTCAGTACTCATAGTTGTATAATCACATGTCTGGTAGGTGGAGGTATGTGTACCATGTTTTATAACTTTACGCCTTTTAGAAGGAAAAGATTCAAGATGTGGTGGTAACTTCAAAAAATGGCAAGACCTGCGGGGATTTTTTTTTGGCTCCATGATGACTCAAGACTCGAGATATAAAACCAAATCCTAGGGCCAACTAAAAATCAAATAGCACGCCAAAATAAACAAAAAGGAAAAATGCACACAAACAAGATATAGTAGCTGAAGAGGGGCCTCCCTCACTAAAGTAGGTATGTCTCACCGAAGAGGGGCCTAAGAATCCCTTCAAAATATCAGAGGTATCAGAATCATTTATAAGGGCCCTTGTGGGCTTAACAGTGCAGTCAGTCAGATCCCCCGGGAGAGATAATCCTCCATAAAGGTTGTGTGATGTCTGACCCTTATCTGACTTAGGGTACCTACACAATAATCCATGCAAGTAACCTATGTGGCTATGGCTACATGTGTCAATAAACTAGATCCACCATGATATAACCAATGCACAAGAGAATAGTTGTAAGTCAGTTCCACCATATGGGAAAGGTAACAAAGCCTGAAATCTTGAAAGAACAACCTCTCACGAAGGTAAAGGTACTAGCAAGACCCCCAAATATGAATAGATCCCTAGAAATATCTCTAACACTAAGAAGGTATTAGAGGGTTATATCTGCAACTAACTTCGTGTGACCTCGTGCTTAACTTCAGTGTGAGTGGAGCATCCTTACATCACTAATTACACAATGGATTTCACCACTCCTTGTTTAGACACATATGTTTAGTTTAATATCCTTGGAGAAATCTACTCACAAAATCCTATTCCAAGGCCCTATATCCTATGCTTGTTTGTGTACTATGAAAAATAAAATCGTTTCTAATCAATTTTAATTAATCAGGGTTATGTTTAATGGCTTTGTTTACTCAAAAGATGTGGTCTTGAAATTGATGATGTTAAGACTCGGCATATCAAAGAAATGAATATGAACATAATGTTAAGTCCTAATATTAAATTATTGAAAGATGGTAAGCTTTTTCAAATGCAACTTTCAATGAAACTCTACAATTGCAATACGATGAAATCTTTCCACATGTGACAAGATCAATACTAAACAACCAAAAGAGAAAATGCCAAAATGAAAAATGATCAAAATTTATTTTTTGTATTTTTGATATAAAGAAACAAAAAATGCAAGGACTGAATAACAACTTGATATGCATACCCTACTGCAAGAAAAATGAGATAAGCCAAGAAGGATACCAAGAAGCAAACACTCAGACCAAGATGCAAGGAAAACCAATGAAAAAGATGATATGAAAGAAAATCACCCTAAAATTCAACAATCTCAACAATAATAAGGTTTCCTATCACTCTGCAAGCACTCAATAGTTATGACAGAGACCTAAGAAGACTCAACAACCATCCAAATTCACCTAGCAAACACCAAACTCGGCCAGTAAGCCTAAAAAGTTGATGTACACGATTGTTTGAGAAAAACTCGTGTATGTATGTGCCCTATAGAAGGGAAACTCAGGTATGTACGCATTTGTCAAGGGAAAACCCACGTATATGTAGTAAAACACTGCCATGGAAAGGATTAGGCCAAGAAACTCATATGAACAGTAAAAATAGGTTGTCAAGCAATCAGGAAACAAGGAAACTCAGGCTAATAGAGAGCAAGTCAAGGAGAAAACACTCCAAACCCCAAAACATAAGATATGTCCCCAGTATTGTCATCAATTCTCTTACGAGGAAAATAACTCTATGGTATGGGGTAAACCACAACAGACAAAATGACTACAGAAATCAACTCTAATCCCAAGTATGCTATATAAATGAAAATGCTAACAAGACAAGATAAAGATCCTACTTTGTTCGGACGTTCGATGAAGACCACCGTTGAGCACGCAACTCAAAGATTTATACCTACAAATTGTCCTCAACAACCAAGATACATAAGCATATGGTGATAATATATAATGTTATCACATACAATAGCATAATCCATTAAAATTCATAACAAATATTCCCATGGAGTAATAATTCAAATATTTGCGAGATATCAATTGGACGAGAAAAGAGTATTTCTATTAAAAAATTATCAACAAAAGTGTATAAGTGACAAAATTTTATTTCGACACGTCTTGGAACCAAGAAACTAAGTCCCTTCTAGCTGGGCCTCCACCACTTCAATCCTCCATTGAAGGCAAGCTCATATAAAAGAGACTATGAGGTTATCCATCAAAGGGGGAAGAGCTTGTGCGTTGAACAATGTGTTCAAACTTTCAAGGATAAAGGGATTCAGACTCATTGTGAAGTGAAAATTTCTCCAGAGTATCTTTTCTCTCAAAAGTTGAATTCTCTTCCTTCCACAGTTTGGATATGGCCCAATTTATAGCCTTCAAATGGAACTTATGGGTTGATTTAGAATGCTTCCAGTATATGGAAGGGAAAGGATCATAGATCTCATGATGTGACATGGAAACCTAACACAATTTTTAATTCTAAGCACCAAACTCGATGTACGCGGTATGTAATGGTGCAACCCGCGTTTACGCATGTTGTATAACTGTCAGGTAACATGTATGTGGAAAAATGTTATTTTTTATCTCTGGGAAGTACAAAAGGGGACTTCAAGTCTGCATAGGGAAATGGAAAGTCCATCCAAGTAAGTTGCATGGGCTGAGGAAAAATTTTCTATAAAAATTCCCAACCATACTTGCCACTTTCCACACTTCATCCCCTCATCTCCTTACCTTTTGGTATTTTTGGGTATACTGACCCAAGAAGGGGTTGTTCCTCATTTCATGGTAAGAAGGGGCTGAAGTCCTAGAGGCTTGTAGCTCACAAAAGATAAAATCCAATCATTAACCTTCTAGATGCTTGCCCAGGGATCCCAGGGACAATGAAATGTCTCTCATATGAAACTATTAGGGACCTAACCTACCTAACCCCTCAAGTGGCTAGAATAATATTTTTCCATGTAATAAAGGTCAATATTAATAAGGGCTAACAATAAGGAGGAATAAGTCAATTGTAAGAATACCTAATAGAAGATTCTACTTTTCGATAGATAGATTTAGTATAAATAAGAGTAGATGGTATGATTAGTTTTGTCTTGGAAAATTATTGTAATAGAGATCTTCTCTGTTGGAGGTTTCCCCCTCAAAGAGGCAAGTGAACATTGTTTCTTATCAATAAAGGTATAATTATGGTGTTGTGGTTCCATATAATTTGTTGTTCTGCGATTATCTCTAAAATATTTCATTATTCTGTTGCTATCTCAATATTATTCTCTACATTATTTCTATATTATGCTAATATAATAGATCTAGTACCTTACAAGTGGTATCAGAGCACTTTCCTTGGTAGAAAATTATGGGTTAATTTTTTTCAGGGTACAGACGTATTCTGATGTCTTAAAGCTACAAAGATATGTCATTACATGCATAAATCCATGGTAGGTGAGTCATACATGTAGGAAATACAAGTGGCCATTAAGCACACATCTGTTGTCCACCCTTGTAACCCCTGTTGGTACCCCTTCGAGTGGTAGTGCATCGGAAAACACCTGTATATAGATCAACCTAGATCTCCTGAAGCCGTCCATAGATAAATCGATCAACTGCCTGACTGCTATAGTTCCACCGAGAAAAACACTCGGGAATATACTCTCTAGTACCTGGGTAGTTGGGTAGTATGACTAAGGGCACAATCTAGCCTCTTTAGTTGGTGCCCCGAGATATTGGGTCAAGTACTACTATTGGACCTTGCACGTATATCAGAGAGCTATGGCATAGGGAAAACCTTTGACTATAGAACCCTTGAATATTCTAAACCTTGGGACGAAAACAAAAACAGAACAAACAAGATCTATTGCCTGCAATTGTGCCTCATGCATTAGGGTTGCAAAATTACTACACATTTCTTCTTGTTAAGAATTTGGGCATTTCATCACTGCAGTATTTTTCAAATCAGAGTATAACTCCATAGGAGTACAAAAAAAAATAGTATAGTGGTCCTGCCGGCATACTTATTTTGGACCTATTCCATTGGAATTGCCTTTTCTCCCTAATCGCAGTCATACCTTTCATTTAAAAAATAAAATTCCAGTGGACCCGATCCCTTCTTAGCTTCCCCATTTTCCCACCTATTCCATTATATTTCCCTTCTTTCCACGATAGTCATGGTACCTATCACTTATAAGTCCTTTTTGTGGTCCCACCCACCCATTTTTCCTTACCCGCACTTCCCCTCTCCAAATGGCCACCACTTGCAACCAAGACCTACAACCTTCCATAAATCAAGCAACCTCTAAAATTGACTCTACCAATTCTCTCCTTGCACAATTAGAAACCCACGTCGAGCACAAATTTGACACCATGGATGCAAAATTCATGAACCAATTCAACACCCTCTAGTCTGTTGTCAACCAATTGTTGAACCGCCCTTCAGGTCCTTCCTCCTCAGACAAACCTGATGTTGTTGATTCCTCTCATTCTCTGCATTTTCAATCCAATTCCTTTCAGCATGACCCTCGTATTCCCCATATTGAGGTAAATAAATTTGATGGCTATGATCCTATGGTTTGGGTCACTCAAATGGTGCATTATTTTTCTCTCTATGGTATTATTTATGAATTGTCCAAACTTCACTATGTTTTCCTATATCTAGATCTTGAATGATGGAAATGGTGGGAATGGCATAAAAATTCACGTCAAGGGTATATTTCATGGAACCAGTTTTTTGTAGAGCTCTATGACCGCTTTGACACTGATACCCACTATCTTGGTCGTTTGACCAAGTTGAAATAGTCAGGCACAGTGGAATACTTTAAATATGTTTTTGAGCATTTGGCCTTTCGAACCGAGGGCATGTCAGATGCTTTCTTTCATGAATTCTTTATCATTGGCCTAAAATATGAAATCTGATCCAAGGTTCTCATGGTCCACCCTCAGACTTGGTTGGAAGCTACTAAACGTGCTAAAGAATCCCAACAAGTTTTTTTTTTTCCAGAACAAAAAACCCTCTTTTGTTCCTCTCCCTTGACCCACTAATCATAAACCCCCTGTCACTCCCCTCAAGGTTTTTAAATTAACTAGGGATGAAATGGTTGAACACCAAATGAAGGGTCTTTGCTATAATTGTGATGAAAAATATTTTCCGAGGCATAAGTGTAAGGAAAAAAAAAATTTTATGGCCATTTTTGAATATGTTCCTGAAGAAGATGTGACAATTCCACTTGTTGAAGAGCCCTCCCTTCCCGATGCTACCCTGAAGCCCGCTAACCCACCTGAAGTTGAACCACTCATTTCCTTGCATGCTATCAATAGATTCTCTACTCTCCAAACCCTCAATATCATTGGATATATTAAGAATAGGAAGGTCATCATCCTGGTTGACAGTGGTATCACCCACAATTTTATTCGTTGTCGCATTTCCCAAGAAACCAATTGTTAGATTTGTGCTATCAATAATTTTCAAATCATGATAGCCACCGGTGGGTCCATGAAATGTGGTGGGTGTTGTGAAATTTTTTTTCTTCAAATTGGACATTACCACCTGAAATCTCATATGTTTTCCATCGAAATGGGCGGGTGTGACATTGTGCTAGGTGTTGAATGGTTACGCACTTTGTGTCCCATTCTTATGGATTTTAAGGAATTAACCATGCAATTCCAATAGGAGGGAAAAAAGTATCACTTCCAAGGTCTCACAGTTGGTTCTCCTAAGATCATAAGTTCCCATCACATGGAAAAACTCCTCAAGAAAGGATACTCAAATATTATTGCTCAACTCCATTCTATTCATGCGGTTGAGACACCCTCTGTGCATCTTGACTTCCAAGCTATTCTCTCCAAACACCAAGTTGTTTTTTCCACTCCTTAGGGACTTTTTCCTTCTCGTGGTGTTCATGATAATTCCATACCCCTTGTTCCTAGAAGTCTTCCTCCCAAAGTTCGTCCTTATCGTCATCCCTTTTCCCAAAAGAATGAAATTGAGAAAATTGTGTAGGAATTGCTCCAAGTGGGTGTTATTCACCCCAGTACCAGCCCTTATTCTTCTCCTGTGGTCATGGTACTTAATAAATAAGGTACTTGGTGCATGTGTCCTAACTTTCGTGCCCTCAATAAACTAACCATCAAGGACAAGTTTCCCATTCCTGTCATTGATGATCTCTTGGATGAGTTGAGTGGTGCTCAGTATTTCACCAAACTTGATCTGCGTTCAGGCTACCACTAGATCTGTATGCAAGACACTGACATCCCCAAGACTGATTTTCGAACTCATGAGGGTCACTATGAGTTCTTGTCATTCCCTTTGGCTTGTGTAATTCCCCCTCCACCTTCCAAATCCTCATGAATCATATCTTCCCATATTCTCATCTATAGTAAAACTTAGCAATCCCATATTGTACATGTGGATCAAGTTCTTCATCTACTCTCTCAGCATCAACTTTTCCTCAAACACTCTAAATGTGCCTTTGGTGCCTCATAAGTTGAGTACTTGGGTCATATTGTTGGCAAGGTTGGTGTCTGGGTGGATCCTAATAAGATTGAAGCCGTGCAGGATTGGCCTCACCCCAAGACTATCAAAATCTTACATGGTTTTCTATTTTTAATAGGATATTATCGCAAGTTTGTTCAAAATTATGGAAAGATTACAGCTCCTCTCACTATTGTACTTAAAAAGAATTATTTCACTTGGAATCTCACAATTGATCATGCCTTTCAAGAATTGAAGGCGGTTATGTGCACTACTCCGGTCTTGGCCCTTCCCGGTTTCACAAAGACCTTTTTTCTGGAAAGTGATGCCTCTGGGAGAGGAATTGGAGTAGTGCTTATGCAAGAGGGCATACCTTTGTCCTTTACCAACAAACAATTATTAGACCACCATTTGGGACAATCAATCTATGAAAAGGAAATGTTGTCTATTCTGCATGGAGTAGATCTCTGACACCCTTATCTCTTGGAGAGACGCTTCAAAATTAAGACAGATCATCAAAGCCTCAAGTAATTTTTGGAACAATGACCTTCCTCTCTAGAGAAACAAAAATGGGTAACTAAGCTCTTTGGATATGATTATGAGATCATTTACAAGAAAGGAAAATAAAATGTGAAGATGAAGGGTCACTTTTCTCCCTATCTTTCATTTTCCTAGATTGGCTCCAAGTTGTTCGCCAGGAATGGCTACAAGATCCTAAATTTTTTCATCTGATCCAATAGTTGCAAGATAATTCTCCAGTTTCCACAGGGTACTCTTGGTACAATGATGAGCTTCGCTACAAAGGCCATTTTTATTTCAGTAAATAGTCACAAATTAAATCCACGGTGCTTTCTGAGCTTCATGCTACTCCCACAGCTGGGCACTCAGGGTTTATCAAAACCTATGACAGGGTCAAACGTTCTTTTTTATAGGATGATATGAAAAAGTATGTTCGCACGTTTTTGGCCGAATGTGGTGTTCTTCAATGTAACAAGGGACAAAAAATCAAAGCCCCTGGCACAATCCAATCACTTCCGATTCCACCCGCTATTTGGAGGGACATCTCTATGGATTTCATTGTGGGATTACCTAAATCAGGAAATAAGTGACAAGTCAGTCATCATGGTCGTAGTTGATCATCTTTCCAAGTATTCTCATTTCTGTGCTCTTCAACATCCATTTATTGCATCCATTGTGGTTCAACTTTTCATGGATCATGTCTTCAAGCTTCATGGCATGCCTCATTCTATTGTTTCTGATCAAGACCCCATTTTCACCAACAATTTTTGGCAAGAACTGTTCAGGCCTGAGGCTACAGAGCACCCAATTGTGTCTCAACACCACTTATCATCCCCACACTAATGGTCAAACTGAAGTTGCCAACAAGTGCTTGGAGACTTATTTGAGGTGTTTTTCCTCTAAAAGGAAAAATCAATGGGCTCAATGGTTACCATTATTTGAATGGTGGTACAACACTTCTTACCATACAACAACTTGCAGGTCTCCTTTTGAAGCAGCATATGGACAAAATCCACCTTTTGTTCTCTCTTGCATGTCAAGTGTCTCAAAGGTTCAGGAAGTTGACCAAATTCTTACAATTCAAGAGGATATTCTTTGTACCCTCAAAGAGAATTTGGTTATGCCTCAAAATTTCATGAAGCAACAAGCTGATCAAGGTCGCTCAGAATGTCAATTTGTTGAAGGCAACCAAATATTTCTTCATCTGCAACCTTATAAACAAAATTCACTCAAGGATGAACATTGTTAGAAATTGGTGCCCAAATTTTATGGTCTTTATACAGTTCTCAAGCGCGTGGGATAGGTGGCCTATCAGTTAGATTTTCCTAGTTCTTCCAAGCTCCATCATGTTTTTCATGCCTCCTTATTAAAGAAGGTGATTGGAACTAAGTGCCAAACTCAAACTAGCCTTCCCGATTTGGATGAAGAAGGATCCATCTGATTGCAGCCACAAGTAGTTTTGGACCAGCATGAGCGTTGTCTTCGTTAGTGCACCATCAAGGAAGTGTTAGTTTAGTGGAAAGATACAACTCCATCCAATGCCACCTAGGAACCAACTATCATTCTGCAATAATTTCCTCATATCAAGCCTTGAGGACAAGGTTGATTTTAAGGGGGAGGGAATGTTAGAGACCTTACCTACCAGGGATGATTTTAGGGGCTAAATTTCACTCATGGGCTAATTTTCCATGGTTTTTCCAAAAACGAGATTCGCTATTTTAAAAATGATTCGCCCAAATCCTATAGGATAAAATTATTTTACCTAAACAATCGCCAAAATTTTATAAAACTATATAAAATACTTAGAAATTTGAATATTTTTACAAAATTATCGCCAAACATTTATAGTTGACATATGAAGGATTAGTCAGTTTCGCCAAGGTTTCTACATTTTAAAACAAATTTCCATCCTTAAAATCATCCCTGTAACCTACCTAACCCCTCAAGTGGGTAGAATAATATATTTCCATGTAATAAAGGTCAATATTAATAAGGCCTAGAAATAAGGAGGAATAAGTCAATTGTAAGAAGACCTAATAGAATCTTCCTCTAGATTGTTCTTTTGGATAGATAGATTTAGTATAAATAAGAGTAGAGGATATGAGAATTTTTGTATTACAAAATTATTGTAATAGATCTCTTCTCTACTGGAGGTTTCCCCCTCGAAGAGGAAAGTGAACATTGTTTCCTATCAATAAAGGTATAATCATGGTGTTGTGGTTCCATATAATTTGTTGTTCCGTTGTTATCTCTGCAATATTTCAGTATTATGTTGCTATCTCAGTATTATTCTCTATATTATTTCTCTATTCTGCTAATATAATAGATCTAGTACCTTACAGAAACTTATGGGACTCATGAAAAATAACTAATAATAAAATTCCAACCAAGGTGGAGCATGTGTGAGAATTGTTTTTAATACTTAGGTAGAATACCCATACATGTTTTCAACTTGGGAAAGCATGATGTGACTAGGGTAGAGTCAAGGTGGGCACATTTTTTCATGCTTAGGTAGAATCCCCACCTTGGATTCAACTTGGAAATATATTAAAAGAATAAAAGGCAATAAATGGGCTTGGAAAAAGGTTACTTTGAAAATGGGCTTGGAAATTCTTGCTCTTTCAATCTTGAGTTGTACTAGTTATACCTATCTTAAGCTCTTGTATCATTTATGCGACTTTTACTATCTTTTTAGCATATCTAATAATCATTTGTTTGTTGATATATATGTGTGTGTGTGTGTGTGTGTGTGTGTTGACTTCTTCAATTAGGGACAACAATCTTAACTTTATTCTCCACCTAACATATAGCTCGTATAGTTGGTTTTTCTTGTGTCTCGGGAAGGTACAAACACTTTTTGTAGGTACTCAAAGACTTGGAAACCATTGACTACTACCAATACTCGTTTCCAACCCTCTTTCCATATAGAAACTTAACATATAGGGGCATCCATTCATAAGTATCATTTTCCATCTCATTTCCCCCTAGGGTCACCCTGGACTCCCCCTTGAGGTGATCACTTCACCTCTAAAGTGATGGGAATACCTATCTGAGGTGACAATGGGTATGTTTTCTCTTAGTTGTTGCCATATTTTGGTTTGGGTTGGGATTTTCCCAACCTACAACTTGTGCAATAACATTTTGGCACCATTGTCAAGGAGGATTTTGAATCCTCTTTCATTCCCTAATGACACTTTGGAAATATATCCAAAATCCTTTACCCCAAGCTTGTCTGGTGACTCCACTTAAAGGATGTTCCCCTTTTGACCCTTGATTATCTCTTCTTGAAGTTCATCTGGAAACTACACAATCCTAAGACCCACCTTCCATGATTACCCTTTCCATCTTCTGAACCATAGACGTATATGATGAAAACTTGTTGAAAAGGTAGAATGATATCCCAAAGTTTGATGGTAACCCGGTTTCGGTCGTTGCACATATTTTCGAGTTTGTTGAATACATTTATTGGTATCAAATAACCTAGGGTGATGAATTAATGCAATTATTTTTGGCATCCCTAGATAAGAAACAAATGAATTTGATTTGGCATGCTTGTATCTCAAAGGATTTAACCATCCTCATCTGAGAATTCCTCAAACATTGTGGACCGAAGTCCCAACAGTTTGAAGAAATGGTTCAGAACCTTGAGGATGCTTTTCAAGAAAGGATGTTTCATTTGGATCTGATTGAGCATTTGAGGAAAATTTCCTTTGAAGGATGTCTCTACAAATAATAAGATCTCAATGATGAAGATACATCCATGTCCATACTCCTTCTCAATGAAGATAAAGTGCTTGTATCTTCCCTTCCATTTGATGAAGACATTCAGGCCTCTTTTCCTCATGCACATTAGGAAGAGAACATGATGAATTGTGACCCTTTTGAAGATCTTGATGATGCTTTATTCGATGACTTTGGAAGCAAAGAAGTATTAGAGGATCCCTTGGATACAACAAATCCTCTTGGAGAATAGTGAAAAAAACACTCTGTATTAAGGATCAAGACTCTTGTGATGAAGAGGCGATGGAGGAGCATGTCCATGAAGAGAAAGAAGAATTCTGATAAGGTGCAACATGTTGAGAAACCTTGTGAGGAATCATTAATTTTTATCTCTCTTGAAGAAGGTGAGGTTTTTCGGCCTTGATCTCTGTTGACAATTAAAAATCGCAACGAAGTCTTGCCTACAAAGTGTTTCTAAAGCCTATTATTATAAAATCTAAATAATACTAGTAGGTGGGACCCCATTGTAGATTGGAGATCATGCCTGGTTCTCTTATTTAATTTTGTGCTATTGTTTGACAGTGCTTACATGATGATAAATCTTGGTTTATTGGCGATGGATAAGGCATGTTCTATGTTTTTCTACTGCTCTAGGCTCAAGTTTTATTTTACAATGGCCTATGTTATCCTTGTTATCACTACTATCTTTTATTGGATCTATTAATAATATACCTGCACAATAAACATGTTAGCAATAACACATACAAGCAATTGGAAAGAAATGGAAGCAATGCAACAAAATGCAAAGGGATTAAACTATGCAAATATACTACTATACATGCATTGAAATTGAAATGGTCGTTGTTAAACCTAGCAATAAGCTAATGGTTATGCGATTTGTTGAGTTATATGGAACATGTTTGATTTATGTTATGGTTAAGTTGGCAATGGTAAGATATGATGTGGGTGGCGCGTTTGAAAAGTAATAGATGCTAATTCCAATGCATGGTTTAAAAGAATGGTTAATGGATGAATGGATGGCGTGTACTGATGAATTAAATGACTAGAGGGTGGAGGCGACGTGCATTCACTGTATGTCAACCTTACTCCTTCAACTGGCTACCACCCTAGTCGGGCTATTGTTCAACTTTGTTGCTATGGTTATGCTCTGATTTTCAAGAAGAGAGGAATCTCTCAGCCAACTCGCGTTTTAAGGTGTTTTGATTACATATATGTCTTTTTTTCCATTCATGAGTCTTCTCTGGTTATGAAATAGATATTGGATCTGATGTATGGGTTTTTTCTTTCCTTAAGTATTGCAACTTTGTAAAATTGTGATTTTTGGAATGAAGCATTGATGGTTTTCTCTGCAATAATGTTTGAAGTCACAGTGTTATTGGTCATCATGAGTGTTAGTAGCCATAAAATCTCTATGTCATCCTTGTTGGTTTAGTTGGAGGGTTTCATTTGGTCTTGAGTAGCTGGTTGTCTTCATGCATTCGAATCACCATACCCAGTCTTTGGATTTTATGGGGTTTAATGGTTGGAAGCACTTTGTGTCACTGTGCTTTGTTCACTTGGGCATTGGATTGTTGTTGCTACTAATGGTCACGCAGTGGGTTATATTTATTATTCTCAGCCTTGTCTTCACCTCAGCATTGTAGTTGGTTGAATGGGGAGCCACGAGGGTTATACCCTACATGTGTTAAGTATCATTACCAGGCTGAATTAGAGCTTTGCTCCTCTGTTCATAGCCTCTCCTATCACGGGATTTGTCACCCTATCCACGAAATGAATTGTGGGTTCTATGTGTGTGCACCATTGGTCTCAAAGGTTTTCACCATTGATAGGATTCAAGTCTAGCCTCCCTGTGTTGGTCCACAGAATAAACCTTTGACTCCTCAAGTCTGAGGGTTGATAGAGAAGACTGTTGTGGCCTGTCGTGTTTACTATTAGTTGTTATGGATTGGTGTGTATTGTCGATAGAGTTGATTACTATCTGTCCCCGTTGATTGTGTGACAATGGTGTTGGTTTTGGTATCCAGTTATTGCATTGTTATTATAATTAAATGGATAAGATCAACATTGAAATTGGTTGATTGATGATTGGGGGTTGATACACAGTCACTGTCTTTTGCATTGAATTTATTGAAATGTTAACTCAGCATTAGTTCACAATTGGTTAATGATGTTTCGCACGTGATGCATTTGTATGTGTGGCGTTCCTACACCATGAGTAAATGATTAGTATAACTATGTTTTTTTTGGGCCACATGGTTATTGCAACCAGGATGACTATGGCATTTCCATCCATTGTATGTGTTATGGTTATTTGATTGCGTCATCAAGGATGGGCACAAGTTTTTACATAGTATGGTTTTGTTACAGTTTGATTAATTTGAGCAATACCATTGTTTCCTCCTTGTATTAGATTGATAGCTCGACACGATGGGTTGAGTTAATGATACTGTGACTGTTTGTTTTAAAATTGTCAAATGGGAATGTTGCATCGTGGTAATTATGGCATGGTTATTCTCTGTACTTGTTATCGATATTATTTGATTGCGCCATTAGAGAAGGTCATAGTTTTAAACATGGCCTTGTTGCATTTTGATTGACTTGTGTTATGAGATTGGGCATGATGTTTCTGCCTCATGGTATTGGATGGATAGCCAAAAAAATTTAATGTTTAGAGTGAAAGGAAATGGGACTTGTACAATCACAGAAATACACCTGCGTTTTTTCGATTGGTTGTTTATTTCACAACATAGTATGAGTTGAAGTGTTGATTGTTATTAGTGTGTTTAGTTGGCAAGCCATGATCTTTGCAAGATGAATATGAATCATTGTGTTGAATTTCCACTATCTATGTTAAATTATTATCATGCATTTTAAAAGTGATAGGCATGGGGGTTGTGACAATACAACCTCATAGAAATTTAATTATTAAATGAATTAAGATACATAATCGAGCACGATTTTTATGTCTGCATTTGATGATTGAAATGGTTGGTAGTGGTTGATGAGCAGAGTGGAAGTAATTGA
>ML840377.1:64283-80440 GCA_009831015.1 Picea engelmannii | reverse complement strand
AAGTAAATAAAGATTAGCAAATAAATATAAATGATTATTGTTTAGGATAAAGTAAATTTATAAGGTAACTAATGCAATATAATAATAATAATAATAAATTAATATAATATTGTGCAAATTAGTGAAGAGACAATTAGTAAAGAGTAAATAGATATATAATATTCAATAAATAAGGTAACATAGAAGATAGTAAAAAAAAATACTAAGGTATCATAGAAGATAGTAAATAAATAAAGTATCATAGAAGATAGTAAAAAAAAAAGACAAAGAAAGAAGACAAAGAATCAACGTGAGTAAGTAAAATAAAATGGGATGAAAAGGTGATGAGAAGTAAGAATAAGAATAAGATATATATATAGAGAGAGAGAGAGAGGTGTTAAAGATAAAGATAAGTGGGAAAGTAAATAAAATAACAAGAGGTTAACAAACAATAAAATGAGTATAGATAAAGTGATAAAATTACTATATAATAAAAATAAAAATAAAGATAAGGAAAATGGTAGTAATGGGTAAACTATGACATATAAAAAGAGTGTTAATTAAAATGAAGCCACATGTAATATATAATGATGATATGTGTAAATTATTGTATAGTTGAGTGTTATAAAATAAAAAATAAAAATGTTGGAAATTTCAAGATGATATGTTTTATTACATTATGGGTTGTGGTATGGTATTTGTATGAATTGCTTATAGTTGATGTGATATTAACCCAACTTATACACTTATGCATTGATGTGTTAAGTCTAACTAAGTTTTAGTAAGGGATTATGGCAAAGCGTGCAAGCGACTAAAATGATTACTATCTACTACCACCTTATGTTAAGATGAATTTGCAATTAAATAAAAATTGAAAGAAGAAATGCATGCTCGATGCAACATTTATGATGTTCACTTAAAGGAATATTTCTCAAGCACTATATGGAAACCAATTTACAAGTTAAATGGTAAACAATGAATGTTCATTCCACTACTAAACTTATTTTATAGGAGAGGAGGGATATTGAAGAGTGCAAGTGATGTAACTAGAGAGGATTAGAGGCCAAACTTAGTAAGTAGCATGTAGGTATAAGGGATATAATGTTGAGACGTATGAAGAGAAAGTGTAAAAAAAAAGAAAGGGGGGGGTCCATAAGATAATTATCTAGTAGAAAACTCCCTCTTGATTGTGATGCTCACTAAACCAATGTAGACATGGTGCTCATTACAAATAGACATGTTTGTAATTGTGAGTTATAGATAGAAAGAATGGTTTTTCTTGACTTGATGAAAAGAATCATATTCTAAAAGTTAATTTGGTCTAGATCTAATTTGCATGACTTAAGAGGAAAGTGAGATTGAGGACAACGAGAAAACTATGAAGTGGCGACATCACATGACAATCAATTAGTAGTATCTTAGTCAATGTTCCTAAGCATGGGAAACTTTTGTAATAGCGTATGTATTGTCTCACTTGAGTTGGAGTAATAATCAAGTTAGTGATAATTGTTTATAATTATGAAGATATTCCAAGAGTGATCCATGTGGATATCGGTGTCCACCCACCTTTTCCAACTGGCTCAAAACAACTTTCTGGCAATTTTGGCAATTTACTATTTTTAGTAGGTTTTAAATTTCGGGGCCATTTTAAGGGCCTAAATGAAGGTTTTTCAAGATATAGGTTCTCAATGATAATAAAAGGCATTATTGATCCCCTAAATTTAATCTCCTCGAAGATACCTTTCCAACGAGCTATCATACGCCTAAAACGGAGATCGTATGCAAAAGTTACGACCCCGGGAAGTTGATGCACTAGCTTACCCAAACGGGGCCCACATGACTTTTGGCACTTCATCTCCTAGGGTTAGGTTTTTGAATGTCTAGGACTTTTGGCATTCCCGTTTATTGTAAAAAGGCCTTCATAGCCTCATTGTAATCATCTTCTTGCGAATGCAAGTAGCCGTCACATCTCTTCTCAGAGATAAGCTGCCACCATTCTAGCGAGTCTTTCACTCTGTATTTTTACAGTCTCTGTACATTTATTTGATTAATAGAAATTATGTATTACTGTATATCTATGTTTATGGTTGCATCTCTGATCATTTCTGTTATATTATTGAATATCTGCAATATCTCTGTGCATTTCTTTATTATATCTTCGCTCTCATTTCGTGCCGAAAATAATACGGATCAGTAGTATCAGAGCAGGCTACTCTTGATCACTTTTTCAGTGCATGTCCCCGACGAGGTCTGAGTATAGCAAGTTGGGTCTCGAGATTGTCTCTCTTGAAGACAATCTCTCTCTCACACCCAAGAAACCGTCAATGGCGGAAGAAAAGAAACACGACGAAGCAGACGATCCTATCAATATGTTGCTTGAGCAAGCTCTCACGTGACAGAGGGACAAAATGATGGAGAATTTTGCCCACATCCTTCAATGCCTGCTGATAGCATCAGGTGCATATTCATCAAGCGAACACTTTGGAGGCACCTTTCCTTTCAAGGTACAAGCTAACTTTGATATTCCTATATTTGAAAGACAGATAGATGCAGAAGCCCTAGAAAAATGGTTAAAAGGTTATTTCTCTGTTCACAATTTTTCTGACAAAGAAAAGATCACCTTCGCACTCCTTAAATTTCTCCCTCATGTCAAACATTGGTGGGAAACTTACTGGGAGAAAAGTTCCACAGAAGAGTCTGGACTATATGGGGCCAATCCCACTTGGGATTTTTTTGTGGATGCGATAAAGAAACAGCATTACCCTGTTGGCAACTATGAGGATCAGTACATGAGATGGACCACACTGCGGCAAGAGAGGGGCCAAGTAGTTCTAGAGTTCACCAATACCTTCCATACCTTACGCACCAAGCTGGGTATCAAATACTTCGAGTGACATTTGGTTCTGAAATATCGTGGGGCTCTACACAGATACATCCATACTGAAATGGATTTTCTGGACATCTCATCACTCGATGTTGCTTATCGATATGTTGTTAAAATTGAGCAGAAATTTAAGCACCAGAACAAACGGGAGTTCGGGTCTGCAAATCCACAACAACCAAAGTATGACAAAGATGACCCTAACAAACAGTTTCCTGAAAACCAGTCCAAGACACAAGAAAAGAAGGGTCACGGGAAGACAAAGAAGGACACGAAAAAATGGTGAGAGTTCCACAAAATCCCCTAGAAAAACACCGATGAATGTCACTCAAAATAGTCATTAGTGGCCGATATCAAAGACAAAGAGTCGAACCCTGATTTGGAATCCGATTCTAAAAATAATGGTAAAGGACAGATCATTGACGCCGATCCCACTGCTATTGTCTCTACCGCAACAATTCAACCAGAAGAACCAATAGATCCTGAAGAGGGGGAGCACCTTTTTCATTCACAGATGTGGGTGAAGGGGACCCCACTGCATTTTATTGTTGATAGTGTGATGCAGGAGCATTGCAAGGGCGTGCAAGCATAGCCAGCAGCAAGACAGCGCAGAGATAAGAGACAGCTGGAAAAGCACCGAGCACATTTTTTGAAAATGTTTTGAAATATTAATGAAGTCATTAAGTGGAGGCATGCTTGTATTATTTTAAAAGGACCTTGAGCGATCCTCTCTCGTCCATAGTATATAGGAGCCTTTATGTGTAATGAATGTAGGTAGATAGAATTTAATGCTTAGATTAGATAGTTTAGAGCATAAGAGGGAAACGGGATATAGACACCCTCATTGTATAGTTGTATTATCCTTGTCAAGATGAGAGCATAGAGCATAGAGAAGAGAGCAGAGAGTTGTAGTTGAAAACACCCATGTACAGAGATTTGAATTAATAGAAAGAGCTTCGATTCAGATTCATGGTGTTGTGATATTCTTTGTGTATGCATGTTGAATGTTATGCTCATGGATGTTTACTTTCTGTTATACATTTGCTTTATATGTTGTGTATATGATTTCATGCTTTGTGTTTGAAGTCTGAGAGAAAGTAAGGAATGAGTTTCAATTGTTTCTCTATCTGAGCAAGAGTTCCTACAAGGAGTGCAATGAAGTTGTCCACAAGGAGTGCGTTGACAAGAGTTTAGAGTTTTATCTCTGAGAGCTCAGGAGGGTTAACAATTGTTCTCATTCTCGCAAAAGTGCAAGTTGGGCACAAGAGTCGTGCAAGGCATACGTAGGCCGAGTAAAGTCTCAGAGTTTGCGAACCTGAGAGATTGTTGAAGGACTACTGCTGCAGGGAGTGCGCAAAATCGAAGGACTTCAATTATTTGAAGTAATTGAAGGATTCGCCACAAGGAGTACGTGCGGGAGTCTTCTTTAAGACTCAGAGTTGGAGAAATCTCAGGAGAGATATAGTCTTCGTAGTTGTCGAAGAAAAGCACAGAAGGTTGATGCCTTGAGGTGTTGAAAGGAGGCGTCGCAAGTTTGTGTTGCAGGCGGTTAAGTTTCGTACCAAAACACTTTTTTTAAGAGTGCAGAAGTTCTTGAAGGGAGAACAGACAGTCATAATTCTCCGTGGAGAATTCATGAAGTCATGCAAGCCGTCAGATCACGCAGACAAGCGGGGAGATTATGGTGGCCGCTATTCTGAAGCACAAGCTCAAGGGAAACCAGAGCCATTGATCATTATCAACGTGGACCATTGGATCTACCCCTGAAAGTTCATTTTGGGAATTCGTGGGTCGAAGGACTGAAGCTTCGACGTTTGGATTCATGAAATTGCGAAGTCCGAAGCCCCGACAAGGCGAAAAGTTCATAGTGGGGGCCAATACTTGGACACATGATGGAGTCTAAGCATTTCGACATTTAGTGATCAGGAGAACCAAAGGCCTTGTAGTGAGATTCGCGAAGTCACGAAAGGCGAAGTAGTGAAGTGGCGAGTGGATCAAAGTCGTTCATTCAGGGAGGACAGGTGGCAGAGATCTAGAGATCTCAAAAATTCGGAGGTTCACGAGGTGAGAGCCCAAAGATTGGGTACTCTAGGTTGTGAAAGGCGAAGTCCCGACAGGGCGAGAAGCTACATGGTGGGACCGCATTGACGACGTGTCAGAATTCGTCATTTCGGTGTTTCGAAGGATTGAAGTTTGAGACTCCATCCCAAAAGTCTCGAAGTCACGAGTTGCAATAAGGTTGCTGACGAGCTCAGGATCTCGGCACTTTGGGTGTCGGGGATACCAAGGAGGCATCGCTTGAGGAGAAAAATCATGAAGTGCGAAGATAGCATGAGGGACACATGGTAGAATCACGAGGTGGGCCCGTGGAAGAGATAGGTGGACGCATGTCATCTTTTGAAAGAATTCAATACCCCGTTGACCTCTCACGTCTCAGGGATTCGCAAGACAAGAGCTGAAAATTCGACATCGAAACTCACGAAGAGGCGAGAAGAAAAAAGTGCTAGAGTTAGGCCCAGCTGGTGGTCATGCACGGAGGGTGATGACAAGAGAAGGAGCGTGCCCATATCGGCATTTCTGGTATCGCGAGATTTGGAAGTAAGAGTTGGGGGCTTTGACTCACAAACTCGCAAGTGGCAAGTTGTGACAAGTGCTTAGGCACATCGGAAGTTCGGGTCTCGGAAGGTGAAGAGTTGAATATTTGGGAGGAGAAGTCGCGAGGTCACGAACTCCTAGATTCTGAAACTGCGAGAAACACGACCACATTGTTTGGTCAAAAGGAGGCGGGAATTGAGGCTTCGTGTTTGATCGTGTAAGCTTAATTCATAAGGACCTATGGAGAAGCATCATTTTATGCGTGTTGGATTCCCCGAAGAGGAATCTAAGAGTCAAGCCAACTCAAGGGAAGGAAGTAGAGAGATCCTGTAGCAGATTGTCGACCCGAGGGCCAATAGGGTCGGTGTGTGTGTCAAGTGGTATCAGAGCCTGATTCTTGTTTGTACATTTCAGGCAAGAAAAGCAAGAAGGAATTTCAACCATGCCACCAAGGAGAGGAGACAGACAAACACCCAATCTGCCAGAGGATAGGGAGGTGTCAAGAGAAAGAGGTAGGCAGGTGCAGAATCCAGAAGTGGAAAGAGATATTCATGACATTTGCGCTAGACTCATGGACGTGGAAATAAGACAAAGGCGCAGAGATGATATTGGAGATGTCAGTGAGTCTGAAAGCGAAGATGAAGCTAGACATGGAGAAGAAGAAGTCACAGCAGAAGATGTAGCACATGAACGCTTGATTAGAGCTGTTGCAAGAATGAGTGCAAGAGCCAAAATGGACATTCCAGTTTATGAAGGAAACTTGGATGTTGAAGAGCTTCTAGACTGGATTAGAGCTCTGGACACATATTTTGACTACGAAGATGTCGAATAAGACAAGAAGGTCAAACATGTTGTCACGAGACTTAAAGGACATGCAGCATTGTGGTGGGATGAACTGCAAGCTGACAAACGCTGCCAAGGTAAGTAGAAAATCAAGAGTTGGGATAGGATGATTGCAAAGATGAAAGCGAATTTCATTCCCAGATATTACCAAATTACTCTGTTTCGAAGGATGTAGAACTTGAGACAGAAGCTGATGACAGTGAAGGAGTACACTGAAGAGTTCTACAGGCTGAACATCAGAGCAGGTCATTGTGAAAGTAATGATGAAAAGGTTGCCAGGTATATGAATGGCCTGAGATACAAAATTTAGGATGAGATGAGCATTATGACCATCCGAACGGTGGAAGATTCTTATCAAATGGCTCTAAAGGTGGAAGAGAAGCTGAGCCGAAAACAAGGTCAAAGAGGCCGAGGAAGAATTCAAGCCAGGGGAAAATCAGTCGTCCAAGATAGAAATCATAAGCCTAAGGAAGACTGGAAGAAACCTCAACCTCAGATTAAGAGAGATGGAAGCTCACAGAAAGGGAAATATGCTGGACAGAGAAGGTAGTATGCTGATCAGAGAGGAGAGTATGTTGATAACAACATTTTTCCTCATACTAGAGGTAGAGGAAGAGGAAGAAGTGGAGTGATAAAATGCTTCACATGTGGAAAAGTTGGACACAAGTCTTATGAATGTCCAGACAAGAAGAAATAGGAAGGAGAGACTCACATTGCTAAATCACAAAGGAGAAATGTTGAGGCAGAGGATGTTGAAGGCGGAAGATCGTTGATGATGCGAAAATCTCTTTTGACACCAAAGAAGGAGGTGGAGAGTTCAGTCCAAAGAAACAGATTTTTTCGGACTGCGTGCAAAACCAAAGATTGGAAATGTAAGGTTATTGTAGACAGTCGTAGCACGGATAATCTCGTTTCAACAAAGATGGTAGAAAAACGGGAGCTGGAGATGATTGATCATCCAAACCGATATAGAATTTCATGGTTGCAAAAAGGACATCAGGTAAATGTCACTAAGCAATGTTTAGTTGAGTTTAAAATAGGAGAGAATAAAGATGAAATAATCTGTGATGTTATTCCTATGGATGTTTTTCATCTATTGTTGGGTAGATCATGGAAATATGATAGGAATGTGATTCATGATGGAAGGAAGAACACATACACCCTAGAGAAGAATGGGAGAACTCACATGTTGCTTCCAATCAAAGAAAAGGAGGTGAAACCGGAGGTGAGCAACAATGTACTTTTCATGAGTGGGAAGGAACTCCTTATAGAGGTTAAGAAGAAGGAGGAACCGCAATTCATTGTGGTCAGGAAGCCAAAAAAAAAATTAACCAGCACAAGGGTAGATGATTTACCAGAAGAGGTTCAGGAACTACTGGAAGAGTTTGTTGACATATTAGTGGATGAACTACCTCGTTCGTTGCCATCGATTAGAAGTATAAGTCATCAAATTGATCTCATACCTGGAGCTAGTTTTCCAAACAAAGCAGCGTATAGATTGACGCCGCGGGAGAATGAAGAGGTCAAAAGACAAGTCCAGGATTTGTTGGACAAAGGTTTGGTCAGAGAAAGCTTGATTCTGTGTGTTTTTCCAACAATACTCAGTCCGAAGAAAGATGGAGGCTGGAGGATGTGTACTGAATTGAGGGCGATCAACAAGATAACCATCAGGTATAGATTTCGATTGCCAAGAATGGATGATTTGATGGATTGTTTGAGTGGAGCCAAAAAAAATTCGAAGATTGATTTGAAAAGTGGTTATCACCAAATCCGCATGAGGGAAGGTGACGAATGGAAGACAGCATTCAAAACCAATGAAGGGTTGTATGAATGGCTTGTCATACCATTTGGCTTAACAAACGTGTCGAGTACTTTCATGAGGTTGATGAATGAAGTCCTGAAGGATTTCATCGAAAAAATTGTCATTGTGTACCTTGATGACATATTGATTTTCAGTAAAACAAAGGCAGAGCATCTAAAACATTTGGCTACAGTGATGCAGAGGTTATAGCAGGAGAAGTTGCTGATAAACATGAAGAAGTCCTCATTCATGAAGACAGAGCTCATTTATTTGGGGTTTGTTATTTCTACAGATAAGTTGAGGATGGATCCAGATAAGGTGGAGGTAATCAAGAATTGGCCATCACCAAAGAATATCTTTGAAGTTCAAAATTTTCATGGATTGGCTAGTTTCTACAGGAATTTCATCAGGAATTTCAGTGGAATTAGTGCATCGATGATGGACACAGTGAAGAAGAGACACAAATCTTTTCACTGGACAGAAGAAGCCAAGAAGAGTTTTAATTTGTTGAAAAGGAAGATCACGGAACAACCAATTCTGGTGTTACCTGATTTCCAAAAGACATTTCAAGTAAAATATGATGCAAGTGGATTTGCAATAGGGACAGTCTTGAGTCAAGAAGACAAGCCAATAGCATATTTCAGTGAGAAGCTAAATGAAGCCAAGATAAAATACTCCACGTATGACAAGGAGTTCTATGCTATTGTTCAAGCATTGAAAAAATGGAGACATTACTTAATTCCTAAGGAGTTTGTCTTGTATAGTGATAATCATGAATTACAATTTGTGACTCAACAGGAGAAGTTGAATCAAAGACATGTTAAATGGGTTGAATATATCCAAAATTTCACTTTTGTGATTAAACATATTTCTGGAACTGCAAATAAAGTTGTTGATGCTTTGAGCAGGAAATGTTTGCTATTGCAGGAGTTCAGAGTCAAAACATTGTGTTTTGATGATCTCAGGGACATGTACAAAGATGATCCATATTTTAAAGAGGCGTATGAAGAAACTGAGAATCCAATTCTCAGAGATAGAAGCCAATGGGCAGAATACATGATCCAGGAAGGATTATTGTTTAAAGGTAATTAGCTTTGTATTCCAAAATGCTCCATGAGGGAGAATTTGTTGAAGGAGAAACATAGTGGAGGATTGGCCAGACATTTCGGTCATGAGAAGACATTCACAAAGTTGAATGAGTCATATTTTTGGCCAGGAATGCGAGCAGACGTCAAAATATTTGTGGACAGATGCAGAATTTGTCAACATTCAAAAGGAAAGAGGCAGAATGCAGGTTTTTATCAACCATTGCCCATACCTGAGAGGCCATGGGATGCAGTTAGCATGGACTTCATATTAGGGTTGCCAAGAACACAAAGAGGGTTTGACTCAATCTTTGTGGTAGTCGATAGATTTTCCAAAATGGCACATTTCATTCCATGTCAGAAAACTAGTGACGCAACTCACATTGCGAACCTGTTTTTCAAAGAAGTCATTCGACTTCACAGCTTGCCAAGGAGCATAGTTTCGGATCAAGACACTAAGTTTGTAGGACACTTCTAGAGAACCTTATGGAAGAAGTTGGGAACAAACTTTCCATTTAGTTCAGCTTATCATCCTCAGACGGATGGACAGACAAAAGTAGTAAACAGGAGTTTGGGTGACTTGTTGAGGAGCTTGGTGACAGAACACCATAGCCAATGGGACAACATATTACCACAGGCGGATCTTTCTTACAACAATTCACTCAACAAAAGCACGGGGCAGAGTCCATTTCAGATTGTCTATGGCATGCAGCCAAGAGGAATTTCTGAGCTGAGGGATTCAGAACAAACTGCGACTAGGAGTGCTAGTGTAGGAGATTTCACAGAGGCGATGAAGGAGCTTCACATCTAGGTGAAGGAGCGATTGCAACATTCAAGCCAAGAATATCATAAACTCAAGATGAAGAAAATCGAACCATGTAAGGTCTTGAAGAAATTTGGGGTGAATGCATATGAGATTGAATTACCCGATGGAATCGGAATTTCTCCGATATTCAACGTCTCGGATTTGTACCCTTATAAAGCTGAGGAAGCAGAAGCAGGAAATGAACAGTGAGAGGTTCAGTGGACAAAACAAATGCCAGTTGCAGAAAATCCACAGATGGATTGCATACTGGACAAAAGAGTTGGTAAGAGGACCAGGTGAAAGCAATACTTTGAATACTTGGTCAAGTGGAAGGGCCATCCAGTTGAAGATGCCAACTGGGAGAATGAAGCAGAAATCTAGAAGCATGGACAGACCATGCACGATCTTATGGACAGGAGCCCATGAAAATTTTCAAGTGAGGGAGTATGATGCAGGAGCATCGCAAGGGCATGCAAGCATAGCCAGCAGCAAGACAGCGCGGAGATAAGAGACAACTGGAAAAGCACTGAGAACATTTTTTGAAAATGTTTTGAAATATTAATGAAGTCATTAAGTGGAGGCATGCTTGTATTATTGTAAAGGGACCTTGAGTGATTCGCTCTCGTCCATAGTAGATAGGAGCCTTTATGTGTAATGAATGTAGGTAGATAGAATTTAATTCTTAGATTAGACAGTTTAGAACGCAAGAGAGTAACGGGATATAGACACCCTCATTGTATAGTTGTATGATCCTTCCCAAGATGAGAACATAGAGCATAGAGAAGAGAGCAGAGAGTTGTAGTTGAAAACACCCATGTACAGATATTTGAATTAATATAAAGAGATTTGATTCATATTCATGGTGTTGTGATATTCTCTGTGTATGCATGTTGAATGTTATGCTCATGGATGTTTACTTTCTATTATACATTTGCTTTATATGTTGTGTATATGATTTCATGCTTTGTGTTTGAAGTCTGAGAGAAAGTAAGGAATGAGTTTCACTTGTTTCTCTATCTGAGCAAGAGTTCCTGTAAGGAGTGCAGTGAAGTTGTCCACAAGGAGTGAGTTGACAAGAGTTCAGAGTTTTATCTCTGAGATCTTAGGAGGGTTAACAATTGTTCTCATTCTTGCAGAAGTGCAAGTTGGGCATAGGAGTCATGCAAGGCGTACGTAGGTTGAGTAAAGTCTCAGAGTTTGTGAACCTGAGAGATTGTTGAAGGACTACTGTTGCAGGGAGTGTGCAGAGTCGAAGGACTTCAATTCTTTGAAGTAATTGAAGGATTCACCGCAAGGAGTGTGTGCGGGATTCTTCTTTAAGACTCGGAGTTGGAGAAAGCTCGGGAGAGATATAGTCTTCGTAGTTGTCGAAGAAAATCATAGAAGGTTGATGCCTTGAGGTGTTGAAAGGAGGCGTCAAAAGTTTGTGTTGCAGGTGGTTAAGTTTCGTACCAAAACACTTTGTTTAAGAGTGCAGAAGTTCTTGAAGGGAGAACGGACGGTCGTAATTCTCCGTGGAGAATTCATGAAGTCCCGTGAGCTGTCAGATCACACAGAAAAGTGGGGAGATTATGGTGGCCTCTATTCTGAAGCAAAAGCCCAAGGGAAACTAGAGTCGTTGATCAAGATCAATGTGGACCGTTGGATCTACCCCTGAAAGTTCATTTCGGGAATTCGTGGGTTGAAGTACCAAAGCTTCGATGTTTGGATTCATGAAATTACGAAGTCCAAAGCCCCGACAAGGCTGAAAGTTCATAGTGGGGGCTAGTACTTGGACACGTGCTGGAGTCCAAGCATTTCAGCGTTTCGTGAGCAGGAGAACCGAAGGCCTTGTAGCAAGATTCAAAAAGTCGCAAAAGGCGAAGTAGCGAAGTGGCAAGTGGATCAAAGTCGTTCATTCAGGGAGGATAGGTGGCAGAGATCTAGAGATCTCACGAATTCAGAGGTTCACGAGGTGAGAGCCCAAATATTGGGTACTCTAGGTTGCGAAAGGCGAAGTCTCGACAGGGCGAGAAGCTACATGGTGGGACTGCATTGACGATGTGTCAGAATTCGTCATTTCGGCGTTTCGAAGGATTGAAGGTTGAGACTCCATCCCGAAATTCTCGAAGTCGTGAGTTGCGATAAGGCTGCTGACGAGTTCAGGATCTCGGCACTTTGGGTGTCGGGGATACCAAGGAGGCATTGCTTTTGGATCGAAATCACGAAGTGTGAAGATAGCACGAGGGACACATGGTAGAATCACGAGGTGGGCCCATGGAAGAGACAGGTGGACGCATGACGTCTTTTGAAAGAAGTCAATACCCCATTGACCTCTCGCGTCTCGGGGATTCGCGAGACAAGAGCCGAAAGTTAGACATCGAAACTCACGAAGCGGCGAGAAGCGAAAAGTCCTAGAGTTAGGCCTAGCCAGTGGTAACGCGTGGAGGGAGCTGACAAGAGAAGGAGCATGCTCGTATCGGCATTTTGGGTATCGCGAGATTTGGAAGTAAGAGTTGGGAGCTTTGACTCACGAACTCGCGAGTGGTGAGTTGTGACAAGTGCTTAGGCACATCGGAAGTTTGGGTCTCGGAAGGTGAAGAGTTGAAGATTTGGGAGGAGAAGTCGTGAATTCGCGAACTCGGAGATTCCAAAACCATGAGAAACATGACCACATCATTTGGTCAAAAGGAGGTAGGAATTGAGGCTTCGTGTTTGATTGCGTGAGCTCAATTCGTAAGGACCTATGGAGAAGCATCGTTTTATGTGTGTTGGATTCCCCGAAGAGGAATGGAAGAGTCAAGCTGACTCAAGGGAAGGAAGTAGAGCGATCCTGTAGCAGACAGTTGACCCAAGGGTCGATAGGGTCAGCATCTGCATCATAGAATAAGCCAGAAGAACCTCATCTCATCAGAGGTCGTCAAACAGTTTGGATTGTCGACAACACCACACCCACAACCATACAACATTGGGTGGCTTTTCCAAGGACGAGATCTCCATGTCAGCCAACAGTGTCGATTATCATACGGCATCCAACCCTTCAAGGATGAGGTATTATGTGATGTTGCCCCACTGCATGTCTATGATGTGCTCTTGGCCCAACCATATATGTTGAGACGCCATGTTGTTTATGAGTCTCGACCCCGTAGTGTCATTGTTACTTTGGGGGGTCATCTCTACAAAATACCAGAGGTAGTTCCGACTATTGTTCCACCTAAAAATTGTCGCAAGGTAGTATCCCATACTGCAAAATTTAGCTTCTTCACAATCTGTTCAAAAGGAGAACAAAAGGACATTGCAACCACTACAGCCTTGCCCCAAGCACCTTCTATCCAATAGAAGTAGGTCGACAAGGTTGCAGCAAAGCACAAAGATTCCTTCTACACACCATCCTCTCATGTATCTCGACTTTTCGAACAGCCTCAACCTCAACAAGTTCACGATAGACTTCCACAAACTGAGCAGCGTGACGTCTCCAGCAAGACAAGCAGCTCACCAAGATGAAGATTCAACAAACACTTTTCCTTCTCCCCCAGGAACTCAAAGCAATGGATACCATTGATTCCTAAGGAGGGAGGACTGATCCAGGTGGATATCGGTGGCCACCCACCTTTTCCAACTGGCTCAAAACAACTTTCTGCCAATTTTGGCAATTTACTACTTTTAGCAGGTTTTAACTTCTGAGGCCATTTTGAGAGGCTAAATGAAGGTTTTTCTAGATCAAGGTTCTCAATGATATCCAAAGGCATGATTGAGCCCCCAAAATGAATCTCCTCAAAGATACCTTTCCAATGAGCTATCATACGCCTAAAACGGAGATCATATGCAAAAGTTATGACCCCGAGAAGTTGATGTACTAGCTTACCCAAATGGGGCCCACGTGACTTTTAGCGCTTCATCTCCTAGGGTTAGGTTTTTGGATGTCTAGGACTTTTGGCATTCTCGTTTATTGTAAAAATGCCTTCAGAGCCTCATTGTAATCATCTTCTTGCGAATGCGAGTAGCTGTCACATCTCTTCTCAGAGATAAGCTGCCACCATTCTAGCGAGTCTTTCACTCTGTATTTTTACAGTCTCTGTACTTTTCTATGATTAATAGAAATCGTGTATTACTGTCTATCTGTGTTTATGGTTGCATCTCTGATACATTTCTGTTGTATTATTGAATATCTTCAATATCTCTATGCATTTATTTATTATATCTTCGCTCTCATTTCATACCAAAAATAATACGGATCAGTGGTATCAGAGCAGGCTACTCTTGATCGTTTTTTCAATGCATGTCCCCGACAAGGTGTGAGTATAGAAAGTTGGGTCTCAATCTTGTCTCTCTTGAAGACAATCACTCTCACACACCCAAGAAACCCTCAATGGTGGAAGAAAATAAAAACGACAGAGCAGACGATCCTATCAATTTGTTGCTTGAGCAAGCTCTCACGCGACAGAGGGACGAAATGATGGAGAATTTTTCCCACATCCTTCAATGCCTGTCGATAGCATCAGGCGCATCTTCATCAAGCGGCCACTTTGGAGGCACCTCAACTTTCAAGGTACAATTTAACTTTGATATTTCTATATTTGAAGGACAGATAGATGCAGAAGCCCTAGAAAAATGGTTAACTCTGCTAGAAGGTTATTTCTTTGTTCACAATTTTTCCAACAAAGAAAATATCACCTTCACACTCCTTAAAGTTATCCCTCATGTCAAACATTGGTGGGAAACTTACTGGGAGCAAAGTTCCACAGAGTCTGGAATATATGGGGCCGATCCCACTTGGGATTTTTTTGTGGATGCGGTAAAGGAAAAGTATTACCCTATTGGCAACTATGAGGACCAGTACATGAGATGGACCACATTGCGGCAAGAGAGGGGCCAAGTAGTTCTGGAGTTCACCAATACCTTCCATACCTTTTGCACTAAGATGGGTATCAAAGACTCCGAGGGACATTTGGTTATGAAATATCATGGGGCTCTACACAGATACATCCAAATTGAAATGGATTTTCTAGACATCTCATCACTCGGTGTTGCTTATTGATATGTTGTTAAAATTGAGCAGAAATTTAAGCACCACAATAAACGGGAGTTTGGGTCTCCAAATCCACAACAACCAAGTATGACAAAGATGACCCTAACAAACAGTTTCCTAAAAACCAGTCCAAGACATAGGAAAAGAAGGGTCACGGGAAGACAAAGAAGGACACAGGAAAATGGTGTGAGTTCCAAAAAATCCCCTAGCACAACACCTATGAAGATCGCTCAAAATAGTCATTAGTGGCCGAGATCAAAGACAAAGAGTCGAACCCTGATTCAGAATCTGATTCTAAAAATAATGGTAAAGGACAGATCATTGACGCGGATCCCACTGCTATTGTCGCTACCGCAGCAATTCAACCAAAAGAACCAACAGATCCTGAAGAGGGGGAGCGTCTTTTTCATTCACAGATGTGGGTGAAGGGGACCCCGTTGCATTTTATTGTTGATAGCAGAAGCCAAAAGAACCTCATCTCAGCAGATGTCGTCAAACAGTTGGGATTGTCAACAACACCACACTCGCAACCATACAACTTTGGGTGTCTTTTCCAAGGACGAGATCTTTGTGTCAGCCAACTGTTGGGGCAATTCAATTGCTTAAATTGCTTTCATTTAATTATCAACCAGGGATGCTCGTAAGCTTGTGATGAATCTAGCAAAATATATGCAGGAGTAGGCATCTAACTCTAATCTAAGAAAATTCAATCAAATCCTAACTCTTTCATTCCACTTAATAAGACTTAGTTGTTGTAGGAAAGAAAACACTAGCTCCCTTTCAAGAGGTCTTCTCAGAATGTTTCAAATAACCTATAAACAATCAAGATCATCAAGTAAACACTCATGCATTGAAAATAAATTCACTTAAAAAGGCTTAGTTGTTGTAGGAAATAAAACACTAGCTCCCTTTCAGGAGGTCCTCTCAAGATGTTTCACAAAACCTATAAACAATCAAGATCATCAAGTAAACACTCATGCATTGAAAATAAATACACTTAAAAAGGCTTAGTTGTTTTAGGCATGAAAACACTAGCTCCCTTTCAGGAGGTCCTCTCAAGATGTTTCACAAAACCTATCAACAATCAAGATCATCAAATAATTCTAATAAAAACAATAAAGCATATAAACCTATTCAAAGCATTAAAACAAGAAGAAAAT